>CATIWQ010701975.1:0-15675 GCA_949673415.1 Euphorbia schlechtendalii
TATGTATGTATGTATGTATGTATGTATGTATGTATGTATGTATGTATAAGGAAAAAAAATAAAAAAAATGAAATGGAAATAAAAGGAAAAGGAATAAAAAAAAGAAAGGAAATAAAAGATATGGAAAAGATATAATAGAAAAGGAAATAAATAAATGTATATAGGAAATAAAAAAAGGTACTTGAATAGTATAACAATATAGTCCAAATACATAATGAAAAAAGAAAATAATATCATTTAATGATACCATTTAATTGGTACTATTAAATGGTACAGGAAAAATTCAATCTATAAATAGGGGGAATTTTCCGTGGAAAAGGGGGCTCGAAAATTCAGAGAGAAAAATCCTCTCTTTCAGATAAAAATATACGAACAATAATTTCTTACTTTTTTCTAATTTTTTCTTGGATCCAAAACACATTTGGATTGCAAATCTCTTCATCTTTTAATCAAATTTCTTCATATTTTCTTCTTATATCCTTAGATATTCTCGGGTCTAAAACAAATTTAAAACCCCGAGTCTGATTATCTTTTGGATAGATAAACATTTTATTTTCTAACCAAACACTTATTTTTCCAATTAAACTACAATTAACTACAAAAACGAACGAGGAACACTCCCGGGGATTGAACGGATACGTCGAAATGGATTCATACCGCAAGGGTAAGCCTCTGAGTTCCTAGAACTGTGGATTCCGTGCTTTCATCTGCTTCATTTCCTTTTAATTTTTATTTTTGACCTAGGAATAATTTTTATTCCTTGTTATTGCAAATAATGTTGTAATTCTCTTCATCTTTTAGTTCTTTTTAATTTTTTTTATGTTATAATACCCCCAACGAAGGGAATTAAAATTATTCCCGGATAACAGACATCACTTTATACCATGCGATCATTTTCACTAATAAAATTGATCAACATACGTGTAAATAAAAATGAACTATTTTTATTTAAAATAATGACTTTAAACCGCCGATGTTTTAATTTGGCCACACGGGCCTCGCTAAAATCAAATAGAACATATGTGCTATATTTCATGCTAACCTTTGTGGATGTAGGTTAGATGTATGCCTAGGATTTACTTTCCTTTGGGTATTGCATATTTTTTGCGGAAATTGTAATTAATAGGGTAGCGGGTGGTTGCAACCCCCGATTTTTTGAAAGCTTTGTAATTTTAATTTTCCGCATTTACTTGCTATTTTGTGGATGGATTTACTGCTTTTTCTATACGTGAATAATGCATATAAACTAGAAAAATGACCTAAGTGTGAATATGCGCAATTAAGAAAATATGGTTTTCTATAGATGTAATATAATGTGATTACTTAAGAAATAAGCAACGTATCCCGAACCCTAATCTCTATGTCTTAGTGGGCCGTCCCTCGGACGTTAAGCCTCACAGGACTCTAATTCCTGAATAGAGCTAATCCAGGTGGTGACTCCACACTAAGAGATGGCAGATTCGGGTTCGAACCGATCTAAAACGTTTTCGCCCTCTCTTTCTACCTTTTTACCGGGTCCCCGACCCGGTTCGCTTTTTACATAACACCCTGGTGGACCATGTCTATGAAATCGCGCACTCTCGTCCCACCGCTCCGTGTTGTCTTCTCACACTCCTCATAATCATTCATCTCACATGCAAAAGCATTTTTTCCAAGATGTTTGGGACTTCGATCAATAAATACGTTATCCAAGTAGTAATTCTGAAGAACACCTTTAACAATCTCAAACCACTCATTGAAGTTGTAAGCATCATATTTATGTCAACAAGAGGACCGATATCAATGCTAGTATTTTCGTTAGTGATAATATTCAACCTAGATATGAAATAGAATTTGTTTAGATATTAGTTATGTACATGCATTTAATAAATAGTCTATAATTAAATGCACCATTCCTATTATTTTATCGACATTCAAATAACCCCTTCTATTTAAATTTGAGAAATTTGGTCCAACCAATTTCCTTAGTAGGTAGCATCCATAGCCACTCATCATAAACCCACGCTATATCAAGTTAAGCTATAACTATAAAACCATTGTTGGAACCCGTCCATTTGCATCTCATGCAATTGCTAATCCATTTGAGTTCTCTTTCTCGAGATGTGTGTAAACAATTATACGACTCCTCAAATGTTTCTCCAATTTGGCATTAGCTCTAATGATATGGGCAACTAACCCATTTTGGTTAAAGGCATTAACCCCATCTAGTCTCATGACCAAACACATGTTAAGGGAAAGCATGTTGTACATGTCCTTGCATTCTTGTTAATAAGGTTCGTATAACGACTTTTGACGGGAAGACTATCTACCGCCTTAATATTATTGTAGGGATTTTATTGGTGCCACTGGTCTCTCCATAGTCTAGGTCTTATACGTGGATATGATTATGATAATAATAATTCCGGGCTATTTGGAATTATTAACTCTAAGGAAACATGCTCAAGATTGGTACATCATAATCATTCCATTATGCCAAGACTCCACATAACATGCAAAACAAACAAGGCCCATGTTTATACTCTTCCACCTATGTCTATAAGTTTTAATTAAACAACTTAAACCATGTTTATAAAACTATATGCAGAATCCAATTCCCATACAAGAAATCAACTAAATCATAAAAGTCTCTTGGGTGCACTTGAACCTAATACTGATGGAGATTTTCAGGTAGGAGAGGCCCCTTTAATGTGAATGAGTAGCCAAGTCCAATCCTTGTCAAAATAACTAAGGGCACTTCAATTTGTTGTACCATAGATAAATATGATTTAAAGATTTCGTTCTTTTAATTGAGTGAAGTATGGGACGACCCTCAATTTAAAGCATTTACACGTGTGGTAAAATATTGCTAATTTATATAATAATCACCTAGACTAAGTTTGAGCAAAATGTGTTGTAAAATATTGCTAATTTATATGATAATCACCTAGACTAAGTTTGAGCAAAACCTTAATCTAGTTATCACATCATTTTCTATAATAGGAATTGAAACCTAAGTTATGCATAACATACTTTAATCAATTCATAGAAAATATCAATTTTAACATATTATAATCAATCATGCATAGCATAAGGCAAGCTCTGATATCACTGCTAGTTAATCAAGATAGTAACTGAACATGTAGACTTGCAAGGCGGAATTTCAAAATATAAAATTAACTAAAAGATCTCTTAAGCATGCCATGATTGATATAATCTTAGTTGAAATGTTCAATAGCTTTTATTAGGTTTATTAAACTTATTAAAAGAAACCCGGCATCTAAGATAAGAGCAATACCAATTGATGCATATCTTTCCCTTAGTGCGTCGTTCCCTTTAAGAATTCAGTAGAACTCTATTAGCACTAGCTTCCAATCTAGGATAACCTATACGATTGATCCACATAGATCTTCACTAACCAAAACCTGCGTTGAGGAAGAAACCATTGGTAGACAGTAGCTATTAGACCGCTCAAAGACCAAGCCCAAAATGATAACTAATAAGGCTAATTCAAAAGAAAGAACCTTCTAAAGAAATCTTGCGATGTTGGAGAAACGCGTAGAGGTTCTCACAAAAGCTCGAGAAGATAAGATGTCGAACTTAGAGAAAAAGGATGAGTTGAAGTGATTTGAAAAGCAAGAGGGAACAACTATTTATAGGCAGAAGGGGAGCTAAAAGCTCCCCTTTTTTCAATGTGAAATAAGGAAAACCCTATCCCACATAAGCGTAAACCACGTGGATCCTTAGGATCCGCGGGTTAACTAGCGTACAACTTGCTTGCGTGGGTTGTGTGGAAGTTGGGCCTTGCAAGCTCTTGGAGGCTTACCTTGCCCTGTAAGCTGGGCATTGTGAGCTCTCCCGCAAGTCCAGCTTGCGAGTTGTGTTAGCGAGCTTGCACAGTAGGCTCACGTAGGCAGCCCTTGCAAGCTTGCTCCCCGCTAACTCGCATAGGCCTAGCCCGAACAATCTAGCGACCCATGAGTAATTTAGCTCGTGGGGCAGCCGTGTAGGCCCTAGCTTGAACAACCCATGTTTGTTGGGGCCCACTCGCAATGGAAAAAATTCCCTTGCTCTGCTCAGTGCAATTCTCCCAATTTTCTTCTTTAATTCTTTTAATTATTAATCTTGTCCAAACAATTAATAATTCATCCAACGAATCCAGCAACCTTAATATTCTTGGCATAGACCCGGTCTATAGGTTCTTTACTTAGTCTAGTAAAGACCTAAAGTGTGTGACCTCATAGGATCCCAAAGTATAGAGTAGCTAGAGGTTAACCGAAACTTAGCTTCGCATCCAGGAACCTTTAGGCTCAATATTCTAAATTGATAAGGAACATGATAACTCTAGATGATCAAATGGGCTTTCGAGCAAGGGTGTATGATATCCCCTGATACTTGGAACATTTCATGCTTGTGACTTGATCCGGTTTTACAATAGTAACCAATACAATAAACTCCTTCCATTAGGTTAAGTACCATCTAGTTTATTGAGCTTGGATTAAGTGTCAGCTAATGAAATAGCCGTAGCTATCCTTGAATTAGACTTCTTCACAAAGAATGCCAATCGCCATAATGTATCAAGATTGAGTAGAAACACATTCTATCAATCTTACACTCTAATAAGAGGTTTATGAGTGTATCTCTTCAACAAGAGGCCCTAAGGTACATCTCTTATTATATCATACTATCAGGACCGATGGATCCCATCTTGACTACTTGGCTAACCAACATGTGATAATCACTATACCCTTAATCACCTACATCAACCTAATCGCTAGGGAATGAATAAGTATGACCCAAAGTATAGCAACTCCTACATAAGGTAACCAGTATCTCAAGTCTGAGGATACTTATACTTCTATTGTAATAAGACATGACACCAACACATGGATATAGTTATTTCCGAGTGTCTGTCTTATAGCGATCTCTAATGTATTACCCGAATACATTCATGTGTTAACTCAAGGTGGCACCTTCAGCTGGTGATATCGACTACTTGGATCTAATCCAAGGAGTAACCTTACACATGCTAGTCTATCCCATTCATTAATGTCTAGTCTCAATGAAGCTATGACTAGGGATATTTAGACTATTCATTTGTAACACGTATGTGCAGTTCTCACACCACATAGCTCCCACTATGTCCTTGCACTTTTACATAGTCATGGGCTTTTTCCTATCAATGCGCATATATATAACACCACATATATATGATACCAGCCAGATACATAAATTAAACAAAAGCACTGATAAATAACAAAGATGACTTTTATTATTATTATTATTATTATTATTATTAATCCGAAACTGTTTGTACATTATAACTAATTAAGATATATCGCCTGATTGCCTATAAGGCATACATCATATCTAAAAAAAACATCAAGGACCTAGTGAGGAGAAGTGAAGATTAGGAAGACACAATCGCTTCCTTATCTCTTGGTATCCACTTTCTTCAAGAAAAAGCTGAATATCATGAATGTCAGAATAGCAAGCTCGCTAAGCAATTAGATGAGTTGACACCTGAGATAATAGCTTTAAAGGAGAAATGGGTGCCTCCTCCAAAAAACAATCCATCTTTGAATAACCAAACTCATAATTCTAAGAGGAAGAATTCCTCTAAAAAGAAGAAAGTGAGCCAGCCTAAAACAAAAGTGGTGTGTGGCTTTTTTTGGCAAAGCTGGACATGCCACAGTAAGGTGTAGGCATAAAAATGGTTACTATGAAAAGTATAACTAGACTAATCTAATCACTACTAACAAGGGAGTACCTAGCTTAAAAGTATGGGTACCTAAGAAAACGTAAGTATCTTGCAGGTGAGCTTGAGATTCGCTGATGATACTAGAATGTGGTATTTGGATAGAGGATGCTCTAGGAATATGACGGGAGATGCAATCCAATTCATCTCATTGGAGCATAAAAGGAATGGAAGTGTCAGTTTTGAAGATAACAAAACAGAAAGATTGTTGGATGTGGCATTGTCGGTGTTTCTTCTTCAATTGAAGAGGTGTCTTAGGTTAAAGGACTTAAGTTCAACTTGCTCAGTGTAGCCCAACTTTGTGATAAAGGAAAAAATTTTACATTCGATACAATAGGTTACTCAATTATTAACTGTAAGAATGACTCAACTATAGTCTGTGCTCCTGGAATTAATAATGTGTATATGATTGATTTATCCCCGGGCTCCAATAATGTTTGACTTGTATATAAGGAGGATAATTCATGGCTTTGGCCTAGATGGTTAGGTCATATAAATATGAACATTCGGTCAAAGCTAGCAAAAAAGTAATTGATTGTGGGTTTACCTAGTATCAGCTTTGAAAAAGATAGACTTTGCTCAGCTTACCAACTTGGTAAGAGTGTTAAAAAGTCATTTAGGTCTATAAACAACGTAGTAACTAAGTGGCCATTGGAGCTCCTCTACTTAGATCTATTTATTCCTATTCAACCTATGAGCATGGGCGAAAAGAGATTCTCATTGGTAGTTATGGATGACTTCACGAGATTCACTTAGGTAGTCTTGGTGAGTAGAAAAGATGAAACCTTTGAGTCTTTTGTTAAACTTAGTAATAGAATAATGAATGAACTAGGAAATAAAATTAGTAGAATTCAAAGAGATCATGGATGTAAATTCGAGAACATTCATTTCCAAAAATTCTATACAGTGGATAGCATTGACCACAACTTTTCTGCTCCTCATACTCCTCAACAAAATGGGGTTATAAAAAGGAAGAACAGAACCATAATTGAAATGGCTCGATCCATGCTGAGTGATAACAATCTACCAAAGTCTTTAGGGGAGAAGTTGTTAACACAACTAGTTATATCTTGAATCGGGTTTTAATTCACTCAATTCTTGAGAAGACACCTTATGAGCTTTGGTGTGGGTGCAAGCTTAAGATTGGTCATCTCAAATTATTAGGCTATAGGTACTTCATGCTAAACACCAAGGAACACTTAGGAAATTTTGATCCAAATGCTTATGAAGGTATCTTTATGGGTTACTCAACTAACAATAGGGCATGTAGTATATATGTCAAAATGACCAGCTTATTAGAGGAGTATATGCATGTAGATTTTCATGAAACTAACAATGCAGATAGATGACCATCTGATGAAGATGAAGGAGTAAACCAACTAGAAAATCATCTCAGCATGCCACTCTCTATGTTTCCTAACCAAGCACAAGAACCTAAAGCTGATGAAGATCTTTCAATCAACTTCAACAAAGGAGAAGATAAAGCTCAACCTCAACAACCTAACACAGAGACTCCTGTTGTAGATTTAAGTCTACCAAGAGAGATTAGGACTCATCGCAATCACCCACTTGAAAGTATTGTTGATGATGTTCATAATCCTATGATGATGCGAGATCAGCTCAACAGAATAATGAGCCATCCAGCTTTCATCTAATTGATTGAACCCAAGAAGTTAGAAGATGCAGAAGGAGATGATTATTGGATGATCTTGATGCAAGAGGATCTAGATCAGTTCATGTGCAATGATTTTTAGGATCTAGTTAAAAAGCCCAAAGGAAAATCTATCATCAGCACCAAATGGGTTTTCTAGAACAAGCTTGATAAAGATGGCGTTGTTTTCATATTCAAGGCTAGACTTGTTGCTCAAGGGTACAACCAACAAGAAGGCATCTACTATGGTGAAACCTATGCTCCTGTAGCTCTACTTAAAATGAGGATTCTATGTGCTTTGGCATCTCATATGAATTTTGAATTATTTCAAATTTTTGTTAAAAGTGCATTTCTGAATGGCTTCATTTAAGAGGAAGTATATATGCGCCAGCCTCCAAGCTTTGATGATCCGAAGAATCTTGAGCATGTCTTCAAAGTATAGAAAACTCTCTATGGATTGAAGTAGGCTCCTAGAGCTTGGTATGAGAGGTTGACCAATTTCCTTATCAACAAAGGCTATGAAAGAGGAAAACTAGATACGACTCTATTTATCCAGCGAAAGAAGGAAGATACGTTCCTTGTCCAAATCTATGTGGATGACATCATCTTTGGAGCAACAGATGAGAAGTTGTACTAGGAGTTTAACAAGCAAATGAAGAGTGAGTTTGAAATGTCAACGATGAGAGAGCTCAAATTTTTCCTTGGACTACAAATTAAGCAAAGTGAAGATGGAATCTTCATCAACTAAGTAAAATATGCTAAATAAGTCCTGAAGAAATTTGATATGGAACATTTGAAGTAAATGTCCACTCCCATGGCCACTAACAAAATTTTGAATAAGGATGAAGCTGGTAAGCCTGTAGACATTAACTTCTATAGAGGTATCACTTTTTGCTCCACTACGTAACTGTTAGTAGACTTGATATTCAATATTCAATGTGCTACTACGCACGCAAGCTGACCCCTGAGAATCTCAGTTAGCAATTGTTAAGAGAATTAGCCAGTATATGCAAGGTTCTATTGATGCAGGACTATGGTATCGCAGTGGTTCATACTTCACTATGAGAGGATTCACATATGGTGACTGTGGCAGAGACAAGATCGACACGAAAAGCACCACAGGAGGATGCCATTTCCTTGGAGAATGCCTTATCTCTTAGTACAGCAAGAAGCAAACATCTATTGTACTGAGTAGAACTGAAGTTAAGTACTTGGTGGTAGGAAGTTGTGTAGCACAACTGCTATGGATTGAGCAGCAACTGGAGCATTATGGTAATAAAGTCTAAATTCCTTAAAGTTATATTGATAATAAAATTGCAATTGACCTATCCAAGAATCAAGTTCAACATGGCATGATGAAGCATCTAAATATAACACATCACTTTATAAGGGATCATGTACTAAGGGGAGATGTCAAACTAGAGTATGTTCTAGCTGACATATTCACCAAACCATTAGAAAAAGAGAAATTCAATATTCTTAGAAAGCTAATTAGAATGGTGAACCTGATAAGTGTATAATTACACTTATTATCATGATAATTTTACACATTAAACACATTAGTTTAAGTCATTTTTATACTTCATATAAAAGATTTCACGTGGTATGTAGTTGTTTTTTTATGCAAATCCAGGTACTAGGTAAATCTTGGAAGTAAAATTATTAAAGTTGGAAATCTATAGAAAAAGAGAGAAAAAGGTGCAAAAGATGCATGGAACTTAAGGAATTGGCAAAGGATTGAAGATGTCAAAGATCGGGAGAAATTGCAAAGAGGAATCATGTGAAAAAAAGCAGCTCACGATCGTGACACACATATCGCGGTCGTGACTTATTAACTTTCAAAATAGAAAGTTGCCAACCAAGTATTCACGGTCGCGATAATCATTCGCGATCGTGACCTTGACGATTTTATTAGTCAACTCTTCTCTTCTACCAACCGCCAGATAACAACAATCAACCACCATTAACTACCAACCGAAAAGACACCTTTTGGAAGTTAACAAAAGGTGACTTTCCATTGTGGATTAGATTAAACCAATTCAACTAATCACAATGAAGCAGTGTAATTCTTCTCCAATGGACACGATTCTTCGTTTGGATAGACGCAACCCTTTATACTCTATAAATAAGCTTTAAAACCCACCAATTTTGTGGGCAGTGGAGTGTGTGGTGTTGTGTGGACAAATAGTGCATAGTACGTGCATAGATAGAGAGTAAAAATGTCTAGATTTCATTACGTTCATAAATGTTAGCGAGAAAATGTATAAGTGATTTGAACCTTATTTCGATCACTAGATTTCTCTACATATTCAAGAAATTGTTGTATAAGTGTAATTGCAAATCACTTATCAATAAAAATTTCATTCTTCAATATTCATTTATTCATTATTCACAAAGAATAGCATTCTAGTGGAGGTTCTGTACTAGTCGAGACCGAATTCAAAGCGGACGTAGGAATTGCGCGAGTTGACAACTCCCATTAAAGAGTTGATACGGTTTGATCAACTTTAGCTTTCACTTGCATAACTTACAACTTTGCTTTGCTTACTCCTTATACTTTCTATTTCAAAGTTTATGATATGTCTATGTGTCATAATGTGTATTTCGTGTTGAGTCTTTTATATTAATTAAGTTATATGCTTTTGAGTTAACTTTAAGAGTGATTTCAGGGTTAACGAGATTGTGTATGATCATTGGATCTGTGATTATAACGCGATTTAGTGAGCCAACATTTTTGGAATGGTAACTTGCTAAATATGGCTATGTGACAGTGACCCGTACTACGCATAGTATTATTGTTATCCAAGTTTATATGATTGTCTTAATTCATTTCCACTAGATTTAGAAAAGTCATTTCATGTGTTGCTCTGTGGTGAATAATTGAATATCTAAGTGTCTAGAACTGAATCTATTAAATTAATCTAGTGTACGTAATATCTTTGATGATTTTGCATGTTTTCTTTGCTATGCTTGTTCATAGGGAATATCTATATACATTTTATCTTCTCTAATCTTTCATACATTTGTATATCCATCCATCATTCCAATCCTCCAAAATAAATTACATTATTTTCTTTTGTTCCGTTCCTCTTGTTGATCTTTTGAATTGGTTCCTTCCTTGTGGGATCGATATCTTTTAAAACTACATTGTAACTGTATACTTGTAGTGGTCACCATTTTTCTATTTAGATAAGCGGTAATGACAACACCTATTCATATTTTGAACTCTTATCTTATCAGTAGGAAAGTGGGAGATAAGGTTTTTGGCTTCTTTATAAAATATAAACCCTCAGAGATAGTAGATTCAAAACATTGCGAATAAGTTTTTGGCACCGTTGCCAGGGAAGGCAAGTGCTAGACATTAAATTACCCAAGAACGGGCAATTATATTTATATTATATTTTAATTAGATTTATTTTTCTTTTTGTGCTTAGTTTTACGTGTTTATATATTGTTATTAACATATTTTTCTTGCTTATTCATTGAGTTTTCTTTCTAGTGTGTGCATGCCAAGTACACGTAGTTCGGGAGAAAATTTGGCGACTTTTGAATCAAAATAGAATGATTTGGTAGGATAAGGAAATAGAAAAATAAGAGACAAAGAAGAAGAATGGCTGATGTAGACCCACCACCAATGAGGATCAACCTCAATTAAGACTCATGGAATATGTTATTCTAACCATCATTGGTAATAATCCAGGAATTGCTAGACCACCCATTGCAGCAAAATAGTTTGAAATCAAGCCAGCATTACTTCAAATGGTTAGTAATAATGTGCAATACTATGTTCTACCCAATGAAAATTTGAATGCTCACATTGCAAACTTTTTAGAAGTTTGTGATACTTTCAAAATGCCCAATGTCCCTAATGAAGTAGTTAAACTTCACTTATTTCCATTTACACTCTGTGATAAAGAGAAAGTTTGGTTGAATTCATGACCCCCAAATACAATCACTACTTGGAACAAATTAAATATTTCCCTTTAGCCAAAACCACAAGACTCATTAAAGGAATCACTTCATTTACCTAGAATGATAGTGAATCCTTGTACGAAGCCTGAGAACATTATAAGGAACTTCAGCGAGTTTATCCTCATCATGGTTTACCCTAGAATGTGATTCTGCAAACTTTCTACAATAGAATAAATCATGCAACACGAGGAGCGATAGATGCTATAGCTGTGAGATCTCTTATGAAGAAAACTAGTCAAGAAGCTTTCGATCTTTTGGAAGATATGGAAAATAACAATAGTATGTGGCCAGTGGAGAGAGCACAAGTAAGTATTACTAATCCTACTCATTCACATGCTGCATCTACATCTTCTAGTTCAGTTAAAAATGTCAATGAATTAGACTCTATTTCTGTTATGCAAGCACAAATATCTGCTTTATCTAACAAGATAGATAATATGCATATAAATAAGAGTAACCCTTTGACATGTGAGAATTATGGTCAAATTGGACATACTGCTTTTGAGTGTAACTTTAATCCATGTGTAGGGGAGCAATTAAGTTATGTTCAAAGTCAAGTGAATTCTTATGGCAATAATGGAAATAATTATATGAGTTATAATTGGAAGTATGGTGATAATTAACAAAAAAATTATCAAAGTACTGATAAAATAGGGTAGTTAAGAAGTAAAATAGACAAGTTTCTAGAGGGAGTTTGTAATAAACAATCAAAGTCTGAAGAATGTTACAAAAAGTAAGAGAATAAGATGGATCAAATGTTTAAAAATCAATCACCTTCCATTCATAATTTGGAAATACAAATTGGTCAATTAGCAAATGCTATTCCATCTAGAGGAAAAGGTAATTTACCTAGTCACAAAGAAGGAAATCCTAAAGAAAATGTGCATGTTATAGTCCTTCGTAGTGGTAAATTACTAGATGAACCAAATCCTTTGGGTATGCTTGCTAATGATGTTGTTGAAGTACTGGATGAATATCTGAGTAAATCTGATGATAAATTAGGAGAGGATGAACAACCTAAATCCGGAAAAGTTGATCCCCCTCAACCACCATTTCCAAAAAGAATGAAGAAGAAAAATGAGGATAAGAAATTCATCGAATTCATCAACAAACTTAAAGGTCTAGAAATCAATCTCTCATTCATTGAAGCCACAACTCAGATTCCTAACTATGATAAGTTTATTAAAGAACTTTTATCACGTAAACATAGTTTAGAAGGAATATCTAAAGTATCTTTAACTGAAGATTGTAGCAAAATAACAACTTCTACAATGCCCACTAAACTTAAAGATCCAGGAAGTTTCACAATTTCGTGTAAACTTGGAAACATTTCATTTCCAAAATCTTTATGTGACCTTGGGGCTAGAATAAACCTTATGCCTTTATTGATCTTCAAAGAGTTGAAGCTTGATGATGAAGTTAAAAGGACAAATATGGTCTTATAATTGGCCGACCAGTCTATTAAACGTCCTTATGGCATAATAGAAGATGTACTAGTTAAAGTAGATAAATTTGTTTTTCCAATAGACTTTGCTGTGCTAGATTTTGCATATGATGAAAAGTTTCCTATAATTTTAGGAAGATCTTTTACGCATACTAGCAAAGCATTGATAAATGTTTCAGAAGGAAAAATTAAGTTAAGGATAAGAGACGATGCTGTTGAATTTAACATGGATAAAGCTGGTAAATATCCAATGGATGAAGATATTTGCATGAAACTTGACTTGATTGATGCTTGCATCCAAGAAGTTATTAAGTTAGATTTCATCCATGAATATGAAGTCAAGGGGTTGAAAAACTCCATTGATTCCTAAATCTCTTATATTGTCCTAAAAAAATAATATATATATATATATATATATATATATATATATATATATAATATAGTAGTATAATTTTATGTATTTTAAATTAGTATATTTTTTCAAATAAAAGAAAAGAAGAAAATATTTTGGATTATGTCAAATCACGACCGTGACTTGTATCGCGCTCGTGATTAGTTTGGTCTGAACTCTCTGTTTCTGTTTACGAGAGAGTCACGATCGTGACTAACCTTTGCGATCGCGACCCGTGCGATTTGTACAGCAGTTATTGCTGTAATGGCTATATATTAACGGTTATATTTTGATATATATCCATTGGAAAAGAAATTAAGACCCCATTTTCTATATAAATAACCACTTTTCCTAGTTTGTTTTCATAATAACTCCTTTTCAAACTCAATCCTTTGCAAAAGCAAATTTTCTCTGTTTTCCAAATCAAACACAATTCTTTCTTTTTTAAATTCAATGGCTCCTAAGAAGTCTGCAGCAACCAAAGGGAAGAACAAGTTGGTTAACCAACAAAATAAGTATGGATGCCCCTTTCCAATCTATAGTGAAGAAGAAGTTGAAAGATACTTGAGAATCAAGAACTTTGATTTTCACAGTACGCTTTTCTACGATCCTAATTTTACTATTGATGCTAGGATTCATGCGGAAGTGGAGGAGTATTTTTCGCTATTTGGATTGGAAACGTTTGTGAATTTGCATTTTCCTTTTATCGAGTAATGGGTCCTTGAATTCTTGGTTACTCTTGCGGAAGATGGGAACTTTTTAAAGAAGAAATTCAGGAATGGAGGAGAAGAATATAAGTTCACTTTGATGGATTTAATCAAATGGTTCGATTTTGGAGGAACATATGAAGAGATTGAAAAAGATGAAGATTATGATTTAACGGATGTTTGGACTGAGTTAACGGAATTGGATTTATACAATGTGAAAAACTCATCCAACAAGAATATTCAGAGCAACAGTCTTCTCTACTTTCACAAGTTTATTTATCAAAGTCTTTTCCTCCGACACGAAACAACTTAAGTGTCGATGAAAGACTTAATAATATTGGAGTGCGCTGTTTCGCAATTACGGTCAAAGTTTCTGATGTACATCTTGGAGTCTATCACTAGTCTTACTAAACATAAAAAGGCTAGAGTTAGAGGTGCAAATATGATTTGCGGAATTATTTTGGGTGTGAAAAATCAACTTCCATATCAATATAGTCCTCGAGAGAAATTTAACTTTATGGGAGGAGTATATATGAAAAGAGTGGGTTTAGTTAAGGAAGAAGATGGAAAATTTACGTTTCTGCCATATGGAGTAAGGGTAAGGAAGATAAGATCGACACAAGAATATAGTTCTCAAGAAAACCAACCCAAGAAGATGTTGAGGAGGTTCAAATCGAATGTAGTGATACAAGACAAGCCTCCGGAAGTAACCATGATACTTGGAGAGGAAAATTCGACAAAGAAGTCGATCAAGCATGCCTAGACATTGCCTCTATACAGCAAGATATTTGTCAACTAAAAAAATCCAATATTTCTTTGAACCACAATTTGAATACATATTTCAAAATAAAGAATTTGGATTTCTCACCAAGTCCTCCAAATTCAAGTTCGTATGATTGAAAACGGGTTCAATTTCTTTCTTTTATTTTATTTTCTTTTCAATTGTGTGTTTTTATTTTAATTTAGATTTTTCAATTGAATAAAGTATTCCGCAATGAGGACATTGTGTTCTTTAGTGTGAGGGGGCAACTGTAAAATCCCAAAAATCTAAAAAATTTAAATAAAGTTAAAAAAAATTGAAGAATTTTGAAAATTTTTCTTGATTTTGTGTTATTTATACATTATCCATACCTATACTACACTTGCATATTGTCCAAGGTTATTTTGAGTGTTAGGTATTACAAGTTTGATGTTAATGCATATTTCAAACAAAGTTTCGAATATACCACACAGTTGAAAGTGTGAGCGTTTTTAGCACAACATTTATCAATTTGGCAAGGATGAGTGGTGAGTAACATTCAAAAGCAACATTCCAAGTAAGTTTCAATATACATTTCAATGCAACATGAATTAGTATAAGTTATATAGTTTTAGTTTAATGCTACCGATAAGTTTAAGTGGAGTAATATCTGGTAGTATTCTTACTATGAGTTTTATATGCAAATCTCGAATAAGTCCTATAATTATTGTGTGTGTTTAAAGTGTTAGGAAACTATATCCATAACACTTTGAAATTAATCAATAAAGGATGAGGGTATTGAGGGAAAAAATCAAAAGAAAGAGAGGATAACCAATGAGTTATGCAAAAGGTGAGGAATGGTACGGAGCAGAAACTGCAACCATTCATTGAGTGAAAAAAGAAAAGTAGCATAGCACAAAAAATGGGTGCAAAGTACAAAGTACTTAAAAAACATATGCTTAAAAGAAAAAAAATGAGAGAGTGGTATGGAGCATAAAATTCAACCACTAAAAAAAGGGGAGAGTGGTATGGAGCAT
>CATIWQ010702187.1:0-12500 GCA_949673415.1 Euphorbia schlechtendalii
CTGTACCAGAAAGACCAGAAAAATTCAGTGGTGTGAATTTTAAGGTCTGGCAATAGAAAATGTATTTCTACTTGACTAGCATACATTATGATAGATTTGTGAAGGAAGATCCTCTTGTTGTACCTGAAGGAGTGGTTGATCAATCTGTTAAATCTGTTGTTGATGTTTGGAATTATTCTGATTTTCTCTGCAGAAACCATATTCTTAATGGTTTAATTCCTGAATTATATGAAGTATATAGTGTGAAGCGTACTGCTAAGGAACTATGGGAATCACTCGATAGAAAATATCGAACTGAGGATGCTGGCTCTAAGAAATACTTAGTTGGTCAATTCCAAGATTTTAAAATGAATGATTTCAAATCTGTTGTAACTCAAGTGCAGGAACTACAACTTTTGATCCATGCGATGGAGGCTGAGAAAAAGGGGATAAGTGAACCATTCCAAATCACTGCAATTATTGAAAAATTGCCACAAAGTTGGAAAGATTTCAAAGCTTGTCTCAAACATAAGCGAAAGGAAATTTCTGTTGAGGATCTCATTATTTGTCTACGCATTGAGGAGCACAATAGAATATCAGAGAGAAAATATTCTGTTAATCAAGCTATGGAAAAGGCCAATGTAGTGGTGGTTTATAAGGACACCAGAAAGGGCAAGCAACCTAGTAAACCCAAGTCCAAAATGGGACCGAAATGAGGCATTAACAAGAAACAAAAGTTTAACGGAAAAATGCTTCAATTGTCATAAGACGGGACACAAATCTTATGATTGTAGATTGCTGAAAAGGATCGATAAAAAAGAAGTGAACGTTTTGGATGGAATTACACAGGATGCATCAGACATCGATCTCTGCGCAGTAATTTCTGAAGTCATTATGATTGACTCAAACCCTAGAGAATGGTGACTTGACACTAGTGCTACTCGACATATATGTTGTAACAAGGAATCTTTTGCTGGATTAACTCTTGTTGAGAACAGAGAGAAGATTTTCATGGGAAATTTTGCTACTTCCAAGGTGAAAGGACACGAAACTGTGATTTTGAAAATGACCTCCGGCAAGGAAGTAAAACTACAAAATTTCTTGTATGTTCCAGACATTAGGAAGAATCTTATTTCTGGGAGTCTCTTAAGTGCACATGGATTCAAAATGGTGTTTGAATCATAGAAATTTATTTTGTCAAAAGGGGGCATGTATGTGGGCAAGGGATACGAATGTAATGGAATGTTTAAATTCAATTATATCTCTTGTAAGCATGATTCTATTAATATGAATAAGAATAGTGTTTCTGCTTATATGGTTGAGTCTTCTAATTTGTGGCATAGTAGTCTTGGACTTGTTAATTTTGATACGTTACGGCTTTTAATTAACTTGAATCATATACCCACATTTCATATTGATAAAACACATAAATGTAAAACTTGTGTTGAGAAGAAATTAACAAGATCTTCCTTTAAATCCGTTGAAATAAATTCAGAACCACTCAATTTAATACATACCGATATTTGTGACTTGACATACGTTCAATCAAGGGGAGGAAATAAATATTTTATACCTTCATTGATTATAGCACAAAATATTGTCATGTATATTTGCTTAAAAGCAAAGATGAAGCTATAGAAAATTTTGTATTCTATAAGCAAGAAGTAGAAAACCAACTAAATAATAAAATTTAAAAGGTTAGAAGTGATCGTGGTGGTGAATACGTTGCACCATTTGGCTAGTTTTGCTCCCTAAATGGAATTATTCATGAAGTAACACCACAATACTCTTCTCAATCAAATGGAGTAGTTGAATGCAAAAATCGTACTCTTAAAGAGATGATGAATGCAATGTTAACCAATTCTGGTTTACCAAAAAACTTATGGGGTGAGGCTATTTTGTTAGCAAACTATCTTTTGAATAAGATACCACATAAGAAATAAGACAAAACTACCTATGAATTATGGAAGGGTAGAAAACCTTCATATAATTACTTGAAAGTGTAGGGGTGTCTTGCAAAGGTAATGACTCCATTGCCTAAACGAATGAGAATAGGTCCAAAAATGGTGGATTGTGTTTTCATTGGATATGCTGAGAGTAGTAATGCATATAAGTTTCTTGTGTATGAATCTAAAAATCTAGAATTACACAAAAACACTTTGATAAAATCAAATGATGCTTTATTTTTTGAAGATGTATTTCCATATAGGAAAATAAATGAAGTGTCAGGATTCAAAAGATCACATGAACTTATTGAATGTGACAGTCAGGTTGATCAACAAAACACCGATAACACCGACAATCTTCAACCAGTAGTTGAAGAAGATGATCAACATTCTCAAGAAGAGAATGAGACTGATCATGAGGTAGAACCTAGAAGAAGTAAAAGGAAAAGGATTGAAAAATCATATGGTCCAGACTTCTTAACATATATGGTTGAAGCAGAACCTCAAACGTACAAAGAAGCTATAAGCTCCATAGAATGTCCTTTATGCAAAGAAGCTATTGGGAGTGAAATTGATTCCATATTGCAAAATCATATATGGGAATTAGTGGATCTTCCTCCCGAAATAAAGCCACTAAGTTCTAAATGGATTTTCAAATGTAAACTAAAAGCTGATGAACAATTGATGCTCATTTAGTAATAAAAGGTTATAGATAAAAAGAAGGCCTTGATTACTTTGATACATATTGCGAGCGAGCGACATGGAGCGGTGGGCCAAGAGCACGCGGAGATGAGAGGCGCGGTCCACCGGGGTGTTTGAAAAAAGGTGCACTGGATCGGGGACTTGGAAAAATGTTGGAAAGAAAGAGCGAAAAACATTTTTAGATTGGTAAGAACCCGAATCCGCCGTCTCTTAGTGTGGAGTCGCCACCTGGATTAGCTCTTTCTAGGAATTAGAGTCCTGTGAGGCTTAACGTCTGGGGGACGGCCCACCAAGATACAAGGATTCGGGTCCGGGATAAGTTGCTTATTTCTTATGTGATCACATTATATTACATCAATAGAAAATCGTATTTTCTTAGTTACGCATATTTGCGCTTAGGTCATTTTTGGAGTTTATGTGCATGATTTAACGCGCATACAGAAAGTAGTAAATCTATACATCAAGCATTAAATAAATCCATCCACAAAGCAGTAAATAAATGCGAAAAGTAAATGCGGAAAATAAAAATTACAAGGCTTCTAAAATTCGGGGGATTCAACCGCCCGCTAACCTACTAATTACATTTTCTGTAAAATATGTGCAATACCCGAAGGAAAAATAAAATCCTAAACATACATCTAACCTGCATCCACAAAGGTTAGCATAGAGGATATCACATATGTTTGATTTGATTTTAGCGAGGCCCATGTGGCCTAATTAAAACATCGACGATTTAAAGTTGTCATTTTAAATAAAAATAGTTAATTTTTATTTACACGTATGTTGGTCAATTTTATTAGTGAAAATGACAGCATGGCAAAAGGGGAGGTCTGTTATCTGGGAATAATTTTAATTCCCTTCGTTGGGGTATTCTAACATAAAAATTAAAAAAGAAATAAAAGATGAAGAAGAGAATTATAACATTATTTACAATAATAAGGAATAAAAATAATTCCTAGGTCCACAACTAAAGATCAGAAAGAGATGAAGCAAAAGATGAGCATGGAATTCGCAGTTCTAGGAACTCAGAGGCTTACCCTTGCAGTGTCAATCCACTTCGGCGTATTCATTTGATCCCGGGAGCGTTCCTCGTTCGTTTTGATTTAAGTGTAGTTTAATTGGAAAATAAGTGTTTATTTATCCAAAAAGATAATCAGACTCGGGTTCTAAATTTGCTTTAGACCCAAGGATATCTGAGGATTTTTAAAGAATAAAAGATGAAGAAATTTGATTTTAAGATGAAGAAGTTTTGAATCCAAAAGTGTTTTGGATCCCAAGAAAATGTTAGAAGAATATAAAATATTTTTGTTGTAGTATTTTTCAGTGTTTTTTTATCTGAAAGAGAGAACTTTTCTCTCAAATTTCGAGCCCCCTTCAATCCAAAAATGTCCGACTATTTATAGAAAAACCTCGAAAAATTCAAAAAAGGAATAAAGTTTGGCAGTGTCGCCAAACTCGCCAAACTGGTTGGCGAGCTCACCAACCACTTTGGCGAGGCCAGCCTCGCCAGACTCGCTGGCGAGCCTCGCCAAAATTGGCGAGGCTTGCCTCACTGATTTGGCTAAGCGAGCCTTGCCAGCGGGTCTGGCGAGGTTCGCCAAAGCTTTGGCGAGCCTCGCCAGACAGCGAGGCCGACTCTAGACCCTATTTTCGGTGGTGTTTTTGAAATTTTTTGTGTATTTTTATATTTTTTAGTTAATTTCTGAATTAAAGTCCTTTTAAATTCAATGACAAGGAAGACTCTCATTTAAAGATCATCGGACGGTCGAATATCATGTGATTCGAGGATAAACATCCCGAAAAGTCGTCATCATTGAAAGCGCGAGCTGGTACAAACTCTCGTGCTCACAGCTGCCCCTCGTGTGATCATCGCTAGTTGTAAAACTAGTATGATCACACAAAAAGAACGTAGGGATGGAGAGAATACCTGACCGGTGTGGTTAGTGACTTCTTGTTCCCAATTGGTGATAATATTGGCCTTCCTTTCTGGCGCAATGTCTTCATAGGGTTGTCCATTTCTTTATTCAATATCCCTTAGGTACTTGATGCCCCTTGTGGGCAAGTTGACCGTTTTTTTCTACGGCATCCCTGTTGTAGTCAGCTACCGTTTCATTCTTCGGTTGATAAATGAGACTGTTTCTTTCTTCAGTCGTCGAGATAACCGTTTCCTTCTTCGATTGTGTTTTGAATTTTCTTAGTCGGATGTTGACTTGTTTCCTGTGACAAGTCAGAGAAAATAGGTAATGTTGATACATTTTATGATGAATGTTTTAGTTATTTGATTGAGTTTATGCGAAGCAAAAATTTTTGCCCCTTCAATCAAAAATTAAAACATGATAAGTAAAAAAGTTTAATAAGAAATTCGGGGGTGTCCCAAAAACTGCTCCGTTGTTTAGGAGGCTTTTGTGGCGTTGTAACGTTGACTTTAGGCTTGAGTGGGCCATCGTCTTGTTTGTGGAGGTGGGGATTGTTGTTTATCGAGATAATGTTGCCCCGGTTTAGCATGGTCTTTACCTGTAAATGACATGATGCAAATGTAATGTATGCATGATTTTATGTATGAACAATATTTATCATATGATGTATGTTCGTCTGTTGTAGGTGTCGTGGGCTTCGTTCATTGAAGAGTCTTCCCTTGTGCTGGTGCATGGTTACCCCTATGACTTGTCTTGTTAGGGATTCCATGGACGACTCCCTCAGAGCGATGACCATGGGTTTGTTGTATCAGATTCCAGGGAAGTCTGGATGAGTCTTTGATCCTGCATTGTGTCGGCGATGATGCCTCGTAACGTTCTGAGGAGGAGATGATGACTTTGCTATTAGTTATAAGTTTTGCATAGATCACCCTTACGGGTTTTCAATCTATCGAACCTTGTCCTAATTTTTGCCTGGACTGCCCTTTCAGGTTTTCAATCCAGTAGACTCATTTTTCTTTATTTTATTTTTCTTTATTTTTTATTTGTTTTTTGGATGTTTACTTGTGACATTCTACCATTAACATGGAAGCAATCAAGATAAACATATACATAAAGATTCAGCAAAAATGACAATTCATTGATGAACTTAACAAGGGTATAAATGTTTCAAATGATTTAACTCCTGCCATCAATTAGCACTTTCAGGTTTTCTAACCAATGTTGTTCTCTCGATGTCCTAAGTTTTCCCTGAGCTACCCTTTTCGGGTTTTCAACTCAACGGAATATTCTTTTTGGGTTTTGTAAAGACGCCCTAATTTTTGCTCAATTAACCAAGTGATAATTGACAGGCTAAATATAAATTTTTTTGTACTACTTTTTATCGATTTATTTCTTTCACCTATGTGTGATAGTAATTGTGTAAGACTTGGTTGACTTGGTAAGCTAGTCGTCGTCCATGTCTACGACTTCATTTGTTGTCTCATTCAGCATTTCTGATCGATTGGTATGCCGCTTTGTTGGCTTGAGGTGTAGGTGATGATGGGTCTTGATCATCAGCATTTCCTTTGATGGTGCGATGATTGCCCTACAAATAGTAGTGAGCGCTATTGTGAGCGGACGACACGGAGCGATGAGCCGAGAGTGCGCGGAGATGAGAGGCGTGGTCCACCGAGGTGTTTGAAAAAGAAGCACCGGGTTGGGGACCTGGAGAAAAAGGGTTGAAAAAGAGGGTGAAAACATTTTAGATCGGTTCGAACCTGAATCCACCGTCTCTTAGTGTGGAGTCACCACATGGATTAGCTCTTTCCAGGAATTAGAGTCCTGTGAGGCTTAACGTCCGGGGGACGGCCCACTAAGACATAGAGATTCGGGTCCGGGATGAGTTGCTTATTTTTTAAGTGATCACATTATATTACATCTATAGAAAACCGTATTTTCTTAATTGCGCATATTCGCACTTAGGTCATTTTTAGACTTTATATGCATGATTCACTTATTGTAGAATAATAAACCATCCACAAAGCAGAATACTAAACCATTCACAAGGTAGTAAATAAACGTGGAAAGTAAATGCAAAAATAAAAATTACAAGGCTTCCAACAATCGGGGAATGCAACCGCCCACTAACCTATTAGTTACATTTCCTCAAAAATATGTGCAATAGCCGAAGGAAAAATAAAATCCTAAACATACATCTAACTTGCATCCACAAAGGTTAGCACAAGGGATATCATATATGTTCGATTTGATTTTAGTGAGGCCCGTGTGGCCTGATTAAAACATCGATGGTTTAAAGTTGTTATTTTAAATAAAAATAGTTCATTTTTATTTACACGTATATTGATCAATTTTATTAGTGAAAATGATCGCATGGCATAAATGTGAGGCCTGCTATCCAGGAATAATTTTAATTCTCATCGTTGGGGTATTCTAATATAAAAATTAAAAAGAAATAAGAGATGAAGAAGAGAATTGCAATTACAATAATAAGCAATAAAAATAATCCCTAGGTCCACAAATAAATATCAGAAAGAGATGAAGCAGAAGATGAACATGGAATTCGCAGTTCTAGGAACTTAGAGGCTTACCCTTCCGGTATGAATCCACTTCGACATATTCGTTCGACCTTTTGAAGTCCTCCCTGTCCTTTAGTTAAGGTAAACCGGTTGATGTAAAAGTCCAAAAAAACTTCGTTTAGTTCTTGGAATTTTAGTGTAATTTAATTGGAAAATATATGTTTATTTATCCAAAAGATAATCAGACCCGGGTTCTAAATTTGTTTTAGACCAAAGAATATCTGAGGATATTTAAGGAAAAGTAGAAAAAAAATATTTGAAAATGATTAAAATTTGGAGACCAAACGTCTTTTGGATCTGAATATCTTTGAAGAAAATATTTATCAAAAAGATAATCAAACTCGGGTTCTAAATTTGTTTTAGACTTGAGAATATCTGAGGATTTTTTAGAAGTGTAGGAAGAAGAATGGTTAGAAAATAATCAAGATTTGATATCCAAATGGGTTTTGGATCTAAATTATTCAAGAGAAATATTTTTGGTGTTTTTCTCATTATCTTTTTCTCTGGAAATCTAATTTTTTTTGTTTAAATTTTCGAGGCCCATTCAATCCAAAAATGTCTCGAATTTATAAAAATTCGGGACAGGGTAAACCAGGCTCGCCAAAGAGTTCGCCGAGGGTGGCCCTCGCTGAAGTCAGCGAGGGTGGGCGAGGGGACCAAAGAAATAACCCCTTAGTCATTATTTTTTTAATTATTTTTTTAAATTAATTTAATTAAATATATTATATTATATATTTATATTTATATATTTATTTTTATATATACAAGTTATATATACTTATATTTCCAAATGACCCAATTAAATTATTTTGGACCCTAAAAAATATTATAAGCCTTTAAATATTTATTTAGGGACCCCAACATTATTTTTTAACGAGGAGAACTCCCATTTTAAGATCGTCGGACGATCGAAAATCGTGTGATTCGAAGATAAATATTCCGAAAAGCAGTCATTATTGAACACGCGAGTTGGTACAAAATCCCGTGCTCACAACTGCCCCTCATGTGATAATTGCTGGTTGTATAACTAGTATTATCACACGAAAAGAGTGTAGGGATAGAGAGAATACCTGACCGGTGTGATTGGTGACTTCTTGTTCCCAATTGGTGATGACATAGGCCTTCCTTTCTGGCGATGCGTCTTCATAGGGTTTTTCATTTCTTTCTTCAGAATCCCATAGGTACTTGATGCCCCTTGTGGGCGGTTCGACCGTTTCTTTCTACGGCAGCCCTGTTATAGTCAGCAACCGTTTCATTCTTCGGTTGATAAATGAGCTGTTTCTTTCTTCAGCCATCGAGATAATTGTTTCTTTAATTGGATGTTAACTTGTTTCCTGTAACAAATCAGAAAAAAAGATAATGTTAATACAGCTTATGCTGAATATTTTAATTATTTGAATTGAGTTTATGCGAAGTAAAAATTTTTACCCCTTCAATCAAAAATTAAAACATGATAAGTAAATAAGTTTAATAGAAATTCGGGGATGTCCCGAGAACCGCTCCGTTATTTAAGAGGCTTTTGTGGTGTTGCAATTTTGACTTTAGGCTTGAGTAGGCCATCGTATTGCTTGTAGGTTCCTCATGTGGAGGTGGAGGTTTTTGTTTATCGGGACAGTGTTGCCCCAGTTCAACATCGTCTTTATCTGAAAATGTCATGATGCGAATGTAAGGTATGCATTATTTATGCATGAACAATTTTACTCATATGATGTATGTTCGTCTATTGTAGGTGTCGTGGGCTTCATTCAGTGAAGAGCCTTCTCTTGTGCTGGTGCATGGTTGCCCCTAGGGTTTGTCTTGTTGTGGATTCCATTGATGACTTCCTTAAAACAATGACCATGGGTTCGTTGAATCAGGTTCAAGTTCATAGCTTGGATCTGATTTGAGGAAAGTTTGGATGAATCGTTAATCCCGCATTATGTCGGCGATGATCGCTTGGAAACCGTTTTGTCTAATGTGTTGAAGGTATATAATGCCTCGTACCATTCCGAGGAGGAGATGATGAGTTTGATATTTCTTTGGTTTTAAGTTTTACATAGATCGCCTTTACGGGTTTTCAATCTATCGAACCTTGTCCTAATTTTTGCCTGGACCGCCCGTTCAGGTTTTCAATCCAGCAGACTCATTTTTCTTTATTTTATTATTTTATTTTTTATTTGTTTTTTTGGATGTTTACTTGCGACGTTCTACCATTGACATGCAAGCAATCAAGATAAGCATATGCATAAAGATTCAACAAAAATGACAATTCATTGATGAACTTAACAGGGGTATAAATGTTTCAAATGATTTGACTCCTACCATCAATTAGCCCTTTCAGGTTTTCTAACCAATGTTGTTCTCTCGATGTCCTAAGTTTTGCCTGAGCAGCCCTTTTCGGGTTTTCAACTCAGCGGACTATTCTTTTTGAGTTTTGAAAAGAAGTCCTAATTTTTGCTCAACTAACCAAGTGTTAATTGACAGGCTAAATACAAATTTATTTTTTTTGTTTGTACTTCTTTTTATAGATTTATTTCATTCACCTATGCGTGATACCAATTGTGTAAGACTTGGTTGACTTGGTAGATCAGTCACCATCCATGACCACGACTTCATTTGTTATCTCGTTCAGCATTTCTGATAGATTGGTATGCTACTTTGTTGGCTTGAGGTGTAGGTGATGATGGGTCATAATCATCGGTGTTTCATTTGATGGTACGATGATTGCCCCACAAATAGTAGCGAGTTGTGTTCAGGATTTGTTTACGTGTTCAACGATCTGACTCCTTTTTGTCTTTAGCATTGACTCTTGTTTGATTATCCCATGAATGATGGTGCCATGTGTGATGGAGTTGTTGATGTGTTCAACGATCCGACTCCTTCTTTGTGAGTGCGTCAGTTTTTTTGTCTTATGAATGGTGGTGATGGAGTTGTTGACGTGTTCAAAGATTCGACTCCTTCTTTGTGATGTTGCACCGGTTGTTTGTGAATGGTTGTGATGGAGTAGTTGACGTGTTCAACAATATGTCTCCTTCTTTGTGACATTGCGTCAGTTGTTTGGTCCCAACTTGCTTGGTCAATATTTTATCCTTATTCTAGCTTCGATCCTTTTGATCTTTGCGTGTTTCGTTCTCTTGGTTGAGTCAGTGGACGTTTTGTGCTTGGAGATCTTTCCATTGATCTTTCATCTTTGTATGATGAGACAATTGCTATCACACATTGTCTAAGTACATGTGTTTGTCTCTCACTTTCTCTCAAGAGTCAAATCATTTGAATTTATTATGGGGAATCCATTTCTACCCAAATTAATTTCATGAAATGATGTGCCACATGTGCTAAAAACAATATGTATATGTTTATGAGAATGCGTGATGTTATTGATAAAATATCAAGCAAATAAACAATGTTCAATTTATTCAAAAATAATTCAAAAGAAGCCTCGTAGGCAAAGTGGCTAAATGCTAATTTATTACTTAATCATTCATCATGCTAGTCCCCCCCAGATGTATCAATGGATTCGAAGTGCTCCATTCTATCTGCCTTTTCAAACACTTCTTGATAGCTTGAAAAGATGTCTGATCCAAACTTGTTCCTGTATGATGGCAGTGCACCATCCAGAAGCTTGGTTATCATCTCTGGTAGAGTCAAGCGAGCCCTAAGCCTGACCTGTGTCACCATCCAACGAGCATAGTAGGATTTGAAGCTCTCACCCTGCCTTTGCCTTATAACCTCTAGATGTTGCATTGTGGTTTCCATCTAAGAGTTGAAACCATAATGCTCCAACATAGCTTCAGTGAGGCTATTCCAATCAGTAGCTATATCCAGCAGAAGGTGGTTGTACCATTCGTTAACGGGGTGGCCTAAGGTGATGACGAAGAGCTTAGCCATCATTCGATCACTGATCCTCAATGCTCTCATCACTATCTGATAATGCGTAAAGTGAGTGCGTGGGTTTTTGGTTAGTATCTATCCTAAGTTTGGTTTATCTTAGTACCATGAAGATACTAAGGAGCGTACCTGCAGAAAAATAAAATGCATGATTGCGTATTGGGTAACACCCTAGGGAAATGCTTATGGGTTATTTACATGAGGGTTGTAAATGGGTTGTTGATGTAGAAGGTTCTTATTGCACTAAAATACACTCCAAGCCTCTCCCCAAATGGGTTGAGGGAGGTACATGCGATATGGCAACAAGTGCTCCACCCACTCAAGTACTATCTTTTCTCATGGAGGCAGATTAGTATAAGAGAGAGCTTCGCGTTAATGGGGGTACCTTAGACTTATAGGCTAATCCCTTCCATTGAAATGCGTTATTATGAATATGTCATAATTAAGAGAACGGAATAATGTGATCAATAATTTTCGGCACTTATCCAAAATCTAAAACCTTTGAAAACAAGTTTTAGAAAAATCCCTAGCAGAGTCGCCACTATGAGCGGATGACACAGAGAGGTGGGCCGAGAGCGCGTGGAGATGAGAGGCGTGGTCCACCGGGGTGTTTGAAAAAGAAGCACCGGGTCGGGGACTCGGAGAAAAAGGGTTGAAAGAAAGGGCGAAAACAACTTAGATCAGTTCGATCCCCAATCCACCATCTCTTAGTGTGGAGTAGCCACTTGGATTAGCTCTTTCCAGGAATTAGAGTCCTATGAGGCTTAACATCTGGGGGACGGCCCACCAAGACACAGAGATTCGGGTCTGGGATGAGTTGCTTATTTCTTAAGTGATCACATTATATTATATCTACAGAAAATCGTATTTTCTTAATTGCGCATATTCGCACTTTGGTCGTTTTTAGACTTTATAATCATGATTTACGTATTGCAGAATAATAAACCATCCACAAAGCGGAATAATAAACCACTCACAAGGCGGAATAATAAACGCGGAAAGTAAATCCAAAAATAAAAATTACAAGGCTTCCAAAAATCGGTGGATGCAATCGCCCACTAACCTATTAATTATATTTCCTCAAAAATATGTGCAAAAGCCGAAGGAAAAATAAAATCCTAAACATACATCTAACCTGCATCCACAAAGGTTAACACAAGGGATATCACATATGTTCGATTTGATTTTAGCGAGGTCCGTGTGGCCTGATTAAAACATTGATGTTTTAAAGTTGTTATTCTAAATAAAAATAGTTCATTTTTATTTACACGTATATTGATCAATTTTATTAGTGAAAATGATCGAATGGCATAAATGTGAGGCATGTTATCCGGGAATAATTTTAATTCCCTTCATTGGGGTATTCTAACATAAAAATTAAAAAGAAATAAGAGATGAAGAAGAGAATTGCAACATTATTTACAATAATAAGGAATAAAAATAATTCCTAGGTCCACAAATAAATATAAAAAAGAGATGAAGTAGAAGATGAACATGGAATTCGCAGTTCTAGG
>CATIWQ010702315.1:0-14609 GCA_949673415.1 Euphorbia schlechtendalii
AAATTTTTTTATTAAACAAAGATAAAATAATATAAAGTAGATCAAAATATGTTTAAATTTTTAATATAATTGCATTGTTTACATAAAATCTTAATATTTAGTAACATTTATTGTAATCAAGTATACAAATTTAATAGGATAAAATATAGGAACTTAAAATAATTATAAATTTAATGTATAAATATATAATAAATAAATAAAATTATTCGTCGGGCCGAGCTTAGATATTTATATAAAAATCAAACCTGGCTCATAAATCTTTGAGCTTCAACGAGCGCGGATTGAGCTTTTTTAAAACACGATAGTCCAAACATGACCTTTTGAGGCGTGCTCGGGCAGGATGCCCGGCCACGAACAGGTCTAGATATTAGTATAATAATAATAATGTATAAAACAAGATATTCGTTTTTTTATTGTTTCTGATATTAAAGTCAACATCTTTTCATAAATTCCTGAAGCTGCTGTTTTGTCTATGCTTACAGTTGTACAGTAGAGTGGTGACTTGTTAGTTATTATTTCTTCAAAAGGAAAGAAATTTCGATTTTCAATCGATCTAGTAATTTCTCAGTACGGATCTGCTTGGCAATCAAAGCCTACAAGGTAAACGCACCATTCTTATCTTTTGCATTTCTAACTCGTCTTAATTTGAAGAATCTCGCACAATCGACCTGAAATTTTTAGTTTCATGTATAAATTCTCTGATTACAACTGCAACAGATCTACAAACCCTTGTTTTTTTGGGATTCTGCATTGTTGCAAATGTTAATAGCTTAAAAAGTTCCTCTGATCGTGAAATTTGCGGCTATTACAATATTCATATGCGAGATTGCTGTAGATTCACAGTAATCGATTGTGATAATTGTTATTTACTTTGGAGATCCTGAACTCAAGTTATTGTTTTATTGATAAGTTCGTTGTGGTTTGTTCAATTACCCCGTGCAACTAGTGTTATCTGTTATCTGTTATTGATTATTCATTTTCAGAATGTATTTGTCAACTATACAAATATAGCTTCAATCTAAGTAAATGTTTACATGTAAAGAAATTGTTAGATACACCTGCCTTCTTACAAGATAGAGCAAAAGAATCTAATTACAAATCTTTATAGTCAGGAAGACTGAATACTACCATAAAACAACTAATAATAGATGGACTTTTTGGTGAAACTGTGTTACATGGAGATGCTGTTGGGGATCCCTTTACCTGTAAGCCCACCTTCCCTAGAATAATCCGAGGTGTTAGGGAAGAGCAACGTGTAAGGCACTTCAACCGACCCTACTCGATTCTTCCATCGCTTGTCATTGTTCATATCTGTAATCTTTTGTTCAATTTCTCTCAGCCTGTTCGCGAACCTATCAAATGCTGCTAAAGGTTCATGATCCGAGGTCCACTTGGGCGTCTCCCTTTGCCCGAGGTAAACCTCGTCACTCGAATGCCTCGATAAGATTTCGATGAGGGATACACCAACGAGGGTTTGTAGCTGGGACGTGATTGTTTTTAGGAAGACCAAGTCCGGGTTTGTCTCGAGTTCGGCGTACTCTTGGGTGCCTGGCTCGGGCATGAATCGGCGACTGATTGTCGGGCGGTTGGGGAGGTATCCTGCGTAGGGGTATTGTCCGTAATTTACTGCTGCATGAAGTGCTGAAGCAATCCATATGATAATGGTGCATGTTTGTTTAAGCTCGGATCGTGTTTGCATCTCAGGCCACCATGGTTCGTGTTTCTTGTCGCCGTGGCCTATGTCTCGTATCTCTGTCCACCATGACTGAAGTTCACTGTCGTTCTGAATTATGTCGTATGCTGGATAGTAGAAATCACAATACTCGTCAACCCAAGTTTCGATAGCTGACCAGATTTCTAAGCCATCAACAGCGTAAGGGTAATCTTCTATTAGAAGTCTTAGACTGTGTCGATGGTTTGTATCCCCAACTGCTACTCCTCTAAAATGTCAAAAAAAAAAAAATCCAAAATAAGTTTTGTGATTAAAATAGTTTAATAAATGAGAATTTTTTTTTTCAAGTTGTTTATGTACCTCTTGAGCAGATCAGCTGGGAGCGCCTGCTCTTGGAGAACCCAATTTTTGTACACACTCGAAGATAATTCCATGGCGTATTTGGCTGGAAAGACGGTATATTCAAGAACCCCGCCAGCATTGATGACGATTTGCCTCGCCAAGGCATTAATAGTCATCGTATCACGGAAATGGGGTTGTAAGAGTTTATAGATCGGGTGAAGAACGCTCAATTGTCTGTTTGTGGCAATCACAAATGGCTCTATTACAGCATGCGTGTTCAACCTGCGAGTAAAGGCAAAACGCAATATAAGGTAAATGCCTTAAGAAAAAAATGATTTTCTTCATACCTATAATAGTGTATAATCGTACCAATGGCTAATGAGTTGATGATATCCAGAATCGTTTACAGCTGCATCAGCTTTGGCTAACTGCCAGACTGAGCCTTCAACACCATCTTCTGCCGGAGTGAAAAGTCTGCTAACCGAACCGTGGTTTTGTCCTTGTGGATGTGGGAGGCTTAATTCAATTGCCAATGGCTTCAATGTTCCGTCATCTTGCAGAAGTAGGACTGTTCTTGTAGCGTAAGTCTTCGTATTTGTCGAGTTTATTTTCCTCAGGTATGGCATCAATGCATCGTGGTGATCTAATATGAACAATTTGCTTTCTTCAATTGCCTAAAAAAAGACAGATTATTAGAAAAACTAACTGCAAAATGTATAAAGAAATTAAAACATGCTTAGTACTTGATCCCGTTCATGTTCCCTTCTATGTGATGCTTTGTCATGCTGCTATTCTGGTTTCCGAATTCTGCAGGGTCTAATTTGCTGGTTGGAGGAAACTCCTGCAAAACGAATTTTTGTAAATTTCCCCGACTTGTCGCCAAAAGACTAGCTAGTTGATCAAGTTTCTGGTTTACTTGGAGGCGGCTAATTGTGACGGGATTAACTCCAGCAAGCATTTCTCTTCCGAATTCTTCATCTGTCCTCCAAGCAGTCTTATCCACTGCAATTCAACCTCGTAAGGTATCAAAAAGCTTATCATAATCTATACGACTTTGATGTGTTTATAGTTTTGTTCTACCTTTGATTACATCAGGCATCGGGAATTTGAGGAACCGTTCGCCATCGGTGCGAACAAGTTCCTTGAGCAGCTCCCATGGAATCTGATCCTTTATTATACCGTTTATGAGCTCGTTTGGTAGCTTAATTCCCCCTTCATAGAGGTCCAAAACATCCTGAAAGCTATCGAACTCGTTTATAGTCTTGTCACACAAAGATTTGATCTCTGGCACCAATACCTGAACTATAGACTTGAATGCATAGCTGAGAAAATCCGAAAACTTCACGTGCCCAAACCGTTCATCTCTCGGAACATATATATTTAGGCTTCTTATAAGTGGCAGTCTGCTTTCAGTGTTTCGATCTGTTACAGTGAAGAAATTAAAGTTTTTAATCTACTGTAAAAAAACATCCCAACTTCACAGTTATTCTCCTAACCAGTTTTTGTCTGTTTTCGACCAGTTCTTGCCCTTCGAGGGTACGGGAATTCTTCAGTTCCACCAAGAACTGGACGTGAATATTCTTCGCCCTTGTCGGGATTTCCTAGATCATTGTAATAAGCATAGTCATACACTCTGTCCCACTCTTTCAGCTCGCCTTTCCCATTTCCCCGAAGATGTACGAGTTCATCTTTTCTGTACTTTCGTAACGCCTTTGGCGTATTGCATGGAAGGTAGGTCTGTGGTACACGTTAGAGGAAAATTTACAACATTTACTATCGAAACAAACTCATATAACTTAAATATGCAATTGTGACATTTAACTATTTATAGCATACCTTGTTCGAAAAGAACACTCTATCGTAGTTGTAATGGTGGGTCGGGTAGACCCACGAATTGCAGATGAAATGGATCCTACCGTATCCCGGAACGTCTTCTAAAGTGATAGTCTTGAGATAAATGTGTGCACTTGATTCCGATCAATACTTGTCTTCAATGAAAACAACCTTATCTTGCCATTGCACTTTATTCCCATTTCCGTGCACAAAAAATATCATTCCAAATTTATAATTATTCACCTTCAGAAAAATGAATTATTGTTCATTTAGGAAAAAATTTGGCGCTAATCCGACACTCATCCAACAGTGACATGACATTCCTGAACCATAATAGAACCCGGATTGTCTACACAAAATTTACTGACATCTGCCTAGACCCCTCCCCCTAAAAATAAGAGAAAAGGGAAAAATTCAAAATTTAAACAAACCTCGGTAGGAATTGTGAGCACTAAGAAGCTGCAAAGAAACACCTTTGCCAAACAATTCGTGAATTCGGTCGAGACACGAGGCTTTAAAATCTATCAAATCAAGAACATTTTTCTTCATCAAAACAACTTTCCCATTGATCTTTCGCTTCTCTGTTCCGCCTTCGTTTGCAGACTTACAAAACACTTCCATGGCTTTCTCAAATTCAATTAAACAGTAATTTCAAGAAAAAAACTTGTTTGAGTATTATGAACTGATATTAGATATATTTATAGGCACAGAAAATCTCGAAATTATTCAAATGAAAGCTTTTTTGCTCTAAAAAATTGTTTGTCTGGTTTTTATTGTCCAATTAGTGTGAAATGAAACTGAGTTTTTATTTATAGGAAAAATACGTATTGTTCACCATTATTACAGGATCATCGAGATTCACCCATGTTTACTGGGTCATGGGGATAAATAATCGAAACAAATAAAAATAAACTCACTGTGAGCATATTCAAATAAATAAATTCCAAGATAATTACAAGTAAAAATAAAAAAAGTTTTTCATGTACTATAACAATTATGAAAATATTACTTTAGAGTGAAATTAGGATTTTATTGTGAAACAACTTTAGACTAATGTGGTTTCGTGGTATTGTTGATCCTAGTTGAGAATGTTTCAAATAAGTTTTGAAAAAATAGTGGTTGATTATATAAAAGTTAAGGCAACTAATACGACACTTAAAAATTTGAGTATCGTTCTAATGAAACCAAATCTAGTGTTTCTATTTCAATGTCTTTTTAGTGTCATATACTCAAAGTTATACATGTAAATTTATAGAAGAGAAAATTGGAAGAAAATGAGAAAAAAATGAAAATAATAATAAAATTAAATTATCACATAACTGATTTTGAATAAAAGAAAAAGTACGGATCATAAAATCCTGAAGCTGCTATATCGTTTATGCTCTGATATTGACAGTTGTACACAAAAGTTGGCTAATATTTCTTCAAAGGCAAACGAATTTCAGTTTTCAATTAGTAAAGCAATTCCTCAAAACAGATCTGCTTTGTATTTAAATTCAAAGCCTGCATTTACGCCAACAAGGTAAACGCACCAATCCATTCTTCTCTTTTGTATTTCAAATTTCGTCTTCAATTTCAATAATCTCGCACAATCTACCTGAAATTTTGAGTTTTATTAGCAAATTCTTTGATTACAACTGTAGTAGATATGCAAACCTTTGTTTTTGTTGGATTCTTCATTTCTGCAGAAGTAAATCGATTGAAAACATCCCTCAGATCGTAAAATTTGTTGCAATTTTAATTGTCAAATGTGAGATTGATACAGAGTTGCAGTTATCGATTTCGACAATTGTACTTCTGAAATAGCTGCTCACTAATCTGATTCAAGCCATAGTTTTGTTAATAAGTTCAGCGTGGTTTGCTTAATTACCTTGTGCAACTTGATTGATTCTGCTTTCTTTATCATCTGTAATTGGCTATTCACTGTTCATTACATATATTTGTCAATAATGCAAGTATAGGTCAAGTTTAAGTACATGTAAAAGAATTTATTAGATACAAAACAGAGCAAAAGAATCTAAATACAAATCTTCAAAAAAGTAAGACTACTAAATATAACAACTGATGCATAAGAATGGTATATAGACCGACTTTTCGGTGAAAGTTTTGTTACATGGAGATGCTATTTGGGATCCCTTTGCCTGTGAGCCCACCTTCCCTAGAGTAATCCGATGTGTTAGGGAAGAGCAATGTGTAAGGCACTTTAACCGACCCTACTCGATTCTTCCATCTTGTGTCATTGTTCATGTCTGTAATCGTTTGTTCAATCTCTCTCAGCCTTTTCGCGAATCTCTCAAATGCTGCTAATGGTTCATGGTCCGTGGTCCACTCAGGAGTGTCTCTTTGCCCAAGGTAAACCTCATCAGAAGAATGCCTTGACAATAATTCGATAATGGATATGCCCACAAGGGTTTGCAGCTGGGCTGTGATTGTTTTCAGGTACACCAAGTCGGGGTTCGTCTCGAGCTCAGCGTACTCGTGGGTGCCTGGCTCAGGCATGAATTGGCGGCTTACCGTTGGGCGGTTGGGGAGGTATCCTGCATACGGGTATTGTCCGAAATTGACTGCTGCGTGAAGTGCTGAAGCGATCCATATGACAATTGTGCATGTTTGTTTAAGTTCGGATCGTGTCTGCATCTCAGGCCACCATGGTTCGTGTTTCTTGTCACCGTGGCCTTCGTTCCGTATCTCTGCCCACCATGACTGAAGTTCACTGTCGCTTTGAACCACGTCATCGGTTGGATAGTAGAAATCACAGTACTCGTCAACCCAAGTTTCAATGGCTGACCAGATCTCTAAGCCATCAACAGCGTAAGGGTAATCTTCTATTAGAAGTCTTAGACCGTGTCGTTGGCCTGAATCCCGAACCGCTACTCCTCTATAACAACGCAAGTAAAAGCAAATTAAGTTTTGTGATAAAAAATTTTGCTAAAATGATAATTTTTTTAGGTGCACCTCTTGAGCAGATCAGCGGGGAGCGCCTGCTCTTGGAGAACCCATTTTTTGTACACAATCGAAGATAATTCCATGGAGTATTTGGCTGGGAAAACGGTATTCTCAAGAACTCCGCCTGCATTAATCAGGATTTGCCTCGCCAAGGCATTAATATTCATTGTATCACGGAAATGAGGTTGTAAGAGTTTATAGATGGGGTGAAGAACGCTCATTTGTCTGTTTGTGGCAATCACAAATGGCTCTATTACAGCATGCGTGTTCAACCTGCAAAAGGTATATATATATATATATGTTCTAAACAAGTAAACGATTTTCTTCGTATATAATAACTGCTTTGTTTTGAACCATACCAGTGGCTAATGAGTTGATGATATCCTGAATCGTTTACAGCGGCATAAGCTTTGGCTAACTGCCAGATCGAGCCTTCAATGCCATCTTCTGCTGGAGTGAAAACTCTGTTTACCGAACCATGCTTTTGTCCTTGTGGATGTGGGAGGCTTAACTCAATCGCCAATGGCTTCAATGTCCCGTCATCTTGCAGAAGAAGGACTGTTCTTGTAGCGTAAGTCTTCGTGGTTGTCGAGTTTATTTTTCTCAGGTACGGCATCAATGCATCATGATGATCTAATACGAACAATTTGTTTTCTTCGATTGCCTGAAAAATGGAAGAGAAATTAATTAATTAATTAATTAAGAAGCTATGATTTTTTAGTTTAATAAAGAAATGAAACATGTTTAGTACTTGATCTACAGCGAGCCCGTTCATGTTTCCTTCTATGTGATGCTTTGTTATTCTGCTATTCTGGTTCCCGAATTCTGCAGGGTCTAGTTTGCTGGTTGGAGGAAACTCCTGAAAATGAATTTTGGTAAATTTGTACAACTTAAATACATCGAAACAGAAAAGACAACAGAGTAGCTAGTTTGACAAATTTCTGATTTACTTGGAGGCGGCTAATGATGACTGGATTAACTCCGGCAAGCATTTCTCTCCCGAATTCTTCATCTGTCCTCCAAGCAGTCTTATCCACTGCAATTCAACCTCGTAAGGTATAAAAAATCCTATCATAATCTATACAACTTTGATGTATTCGCAGTTTTGTTCTACCTTTGATTACATCAGGCATCGGGAATTTGAGGAACCGTTCGCCATCGGTGCGAACAAGTTCCTTGAGCAGCTCCCACGGAATCTGATCCTTTACTTTACCGCTCGTGAGCTCATTTGGCAGCTTAATCCCCCCTTCGTAGAGGTTCAGAACGTCTTGGAAGCTATCGAACTCGTTTATAGTCTTGTCGCACAAAGATTTGATCTCCGGCACCAATACTTGAACTACAGATTTTAACGCATACGCGAGAAAATCCGAAAATTTCACGTGACCAAACCGTTCGTCTCTTGGAATGTATATATCAAGGCTTATAAGCGGTAGTCTGCTCTCAGTATTTGGATCTGTTACAATGATGAAATGAAAATTGGTCATCTATTGTCAATTAATACATTTAAATTATAAAGTCAACCACTACTGTCAAATTTCCTAACCTGTTTTTGTCGGTTTTCGACCCGTTCTTCCCCTTCGTGGATATGGATACTCTTCGGTTCCACCGAGAATTGGACGTGCATAGTCTTCACCCTTGTCGGGATTTCCTAGATCGTTGTAATAAGCATAGTCATACACTCTGTCCCACTCTTTCAGCTTGCCTTTCCCGTTTCCTCTTAAATTTACGAGTTCGTTTTCTCGGTATTTTCGTAGAGGCTTGGGTGTGTTGCATGGAAGATAGGTCTGATATATAAACGCGACAAGAACGTGTTTTACCAAATTTAACCGTCTAAACGATTTGTGTAGTTTAAATATGCAATAGTGACATTTAGGCGTACCTTGTTCGAAAAGAATACTCGATCGTACTTGTAACGGTGGGTCGGGTAGACCCATGAATTGCAGACGAAATGGATCCTACCGTATCCAGGAACATCTTCTAAAGTGATGGTTTTGAGATAAAATTGACTGTGATGGTGATTTTTAATTATGAGAGCTCCTGGTTCTCCAAAATATTCATCCCATTCAAATATAGTCTCGAAAACAGTTTCTCCGGCTGTAATTGATGCAATTGTTTTCACCCAATTCTCCACATATGCTACCTTTCCTGAATAATAAAAATTCCCATGTGAGCTTCCTAAATATTATGTAAGAAGTTAAATTTTCTATACAACGAAGGTAACACAAAATAGAAATGGAAAAACACACCCAAAAAAAAATAGATTTGAAACTGTAGGAAAACACATAAATAGAAAATAAAGGGATATGTTTATAAATATATATGTATGCATATATTATCTTTATAAAAAATATAGAGAGTAACACTATTTAAAAATTTCAATTTTTTAGTTGATGATTTAGTTGAAAATTAAGGTAAAAAAAATTGAGGGCCTTCGACAAAGATAGTTTCCTATAAATCCATGAACTAATTTTCCAGCTTCAACTGTTTGTATAATGGTCTGAGAATGTCTTTTATTGACTAACTTTCGGTTTCCAAAACATAAACGAAATGTGGAACAGAACTATTATGAGATTTCTATGCTACCTAGATCAATAATATGATGATTGATAAAAATGTGATAAACATACACAAAGTTTAAGAGACTAAGTCACCATAGCTCAACATTTCCATTTAAACAAGGACCTAAAGGTAACGGACTGCATGACATATATAATCAAATGAAAAAGAAAAGAATATTTGCTAAACAGAGTGTGATAAAAGAATATTTGCATCATTGGAAATATTAGTAATTCTTTGAGAATAATTGTAATTCTTTCCAGCCTTGGGTAAATACTTTATTATTATATCAATAAATGAATATGTTCCATCAAAACAACAGAATAAATCACTAGAGAGTGAAATACGCGGGAGAAACTGATGAAAATATAAAAAAAAAATGAACCAGTATAAAAAACATTTCCAAAAGATTGTTAGAAATACATTGAAGAAAACACCGGGGACAAAAGATTTTAATCGCAAAACAACCTTATCCTCCCTTTGCAATGAGCACTACACTTTATTCTCATTTCATTTCCGTCCACAAAAAATCACATTCCAAATTTCCCATTATCACTTTCAGATAAGTAGATTATTGTTCATTTCCGGAAAAATCTAATACATAGAACCCGAAAAAAGGGAAATTCAAAACTGAAACAAACAAACAAACAAACCAACCTGGGTTTGAATTGTGATCAGCACTAAGAAGCTGCAAAGAAACACCTTTGCCAAACAATTCGTGAATTCGATCGATAAACGAGGCTTTAATATCGACCAAATCAAGAACATTTTTCTTCATCAAAACAACTTTCCCTTTGATTTTCCGTTTCTCTGTTTCGCCTTTGTTTGAAGGCTTAGCACAGAACACTTCCATGGCTTTCTCAAACATGCCTGCCACTCAATCAAACATTAATCACAAGAAAAGAATGACTTGTTGGAGTGTTATGATCATAAACAGAAAAAGAAGATATATTTATAGGCACAGACAGATACTGTTGAAATTAAACAAATGGAAGCTTTTTTTGCTGTAAAAATATTGTTTAATTTTGACTAGTTGCTTTAAGTTACTCTGTGGGTTTTTATTGTCCAATTAATGTAAAATGAAACTGAATTATTTTTCCTTTTAGGACTGTTGGTTAGCTGATAACTTCATTGGGGGGGACCAAACTTAATTTTCTTGTCTTTACTTCACTTTAATTAATTAATGAACCTCATTCGTCCATGTCCATCTATCGCAACAACATTAATATTTATAATCATCCATAAATTTCTTGAAAATTTTTTAGTATAGTCGAAAAATAATTTAGCGAAATTGCACTAGTGTAAAAATATTAGTATTGTCATGTCTGTAATTAACCTATTCCGACCAATCATGTGTAACATAATCCCACTTAAAATAATACAGTGACTTCTATAAATCCATTCAATAAATCAAACATTAAATTTGTTGTATTTTACACATTTAAAACTTGACCCATATAAGTTTGAGATATTTTATCCAAATTTCTTTATTTTTTTTGTTCCACACAATCTTAGGTCAAATTATTCAGACAATGAAGGCGACTTAGACATACAAGTATAACGTCGGTTCTTTTTTTTATTAATTTCAATTCAGTTTATACATATGAGTATAATAAAAACTAAAATAAGCCAATTGAGTTGAACTACAACAGATTAGGTTAGGGATGAAATGACCAAATCAAATGGTTAAGCTACATGAAACGACTCGTGTAACACCACTTGAGTTTGATTCCCAGTGTCCCCGTTAGACTCTCCGTTACTCAAGCAATACATAGCACCTCTAAAATTATTTTACAGAAATTTGATTTATTTAAAACCCAAAAGAATCAAAATATATCAAAATTATCGATACTGTAGAACCTCGATAAAATAATATTTTTGTCAAATAAATATTTTTCTCCTATCCCGACTTGTGTCAGTTATATTAAAATAATATTCTCGTTAAATGCATTAAAAAAAATAATTGAAAATAAAGCAATACAGACCACAAAAAATGTGAAGTGATAAAGACTTAGAACAAATCAATAATTTATATATATCTGTAGACCAATAAAACATTGCTTTTTAAAATATGAATATATAGCTGATTATTTTTCTTCCCACCAAAATCAAATGTAATCATATCCTTAACTTTTGAGGAGTGAACACAAATTCTGAAATATTTTGTTCATTTTATACCAAATAGAATGACAAACGTTAACTATAAAAAAATGCTAGATGTTTAAAAATCATAATCGAAGATAATGTTTTCTCATCATTTGAAAGGCATACAACATAATTTTCAAATATTTCAGAAATTATATTTTTAATATAATCCAAGATAATTTTTCTTTCTTATCATATACTCCCTCTGGTTCCTAATATTTGTCGTTTTGGAATTTTCATCAAAATCAATAAGACATTTAACGCACTATAAAATGACTACTTTAACCATTTTACTTTATAATAAAATTCTCTCTTTTTAATTACTAACTTATAAATTAATCTACACTTAATATCTTTCCTAATTAATGCAAGTATAAATTGGGAAAATCTTGTTAAAAAGTGCATTGATATTTTAAAATAATAAATATTAAGAAACAAAGTTCAAAATCTAAAATGAAAATATTAGGAACCGGGAGAGTATACAACAAAATACTTTCTAAAATAATAAATATTTATTTATCATTAAATGAACAATTATAAAGATTTTAATATATGTATGTATGTAGAGAGACTTTAACTGTCTACTTTTATAATATAAAAGATCAAATGCAGCTTTTGATTGGTCTAAACTGAATATGACAGCCTTCAAGAAAGGAATGTGTGCTTTTTTTTAAACGTGTAATCACTGGTATCCCACTTGTTCCCGTCTAATATTTTTTCCGCGTGATTTTATTTTTCCGGATTATTTTGGACCATTTTTTTGAAACCAAGATCACTGATATCAGCATCTTAATGCATAATAATTTAATAGAATGAAAATTATCCGAATTTGATGGATATTCTGTTTCGATAAGAATCTCTCGTGAAATGTAGATGAATATTTTTTTCTTCCCGAAATTTTAATTGATATGAAGATGGATAATGCATTACCCAGCCTGATAAATCCCTGACTCCAATCTCATAAGCCACCAGTGAAGAATCCTTGAATATTGAAATTGATAAAATATTATTCCCGGATCATTAATGGATATGAATATAAATAATTTTTTTATTCGAAACATTATTAAATATGGAGATGAATAATGCATTACCTAGCCCATTAAGAATTTGGAAAATGGTTGGAAAATAGAGACTCCACTTTCTACCTATTTAACGCATCAACACCCTCCTAAACTTGGTTCAGAAAACTGGATGCCACCTTCAACTTTTAAAAGGATCAGTTACCCCCCTTAACTTAGCAAAAATGTACTAGTTTGCCCCCTTAATGCCACATGTCAATTTCTTGTTAGAAAGAGAAAAATATGAAAATAACATATTTGAAAAGTCAAACCAATCATATTCTGGTACGTAGCGTTGAGAGGGCTAACTGGTTCAAAATTACCAACTTATTAAGCATCTGGACCTTTTGTAACTTTTAGATGATATTTAATTTTTCTGAACCAAATTTAGAGGGTGTTGATGCATTAAACCGGTTGAATGTGAAAGCTCACTTGTGTGTCCTTCTTATATTAGTGAGTGAAATGTATTCTTTTATTTATGACGAGACTTCTATTTTTTACTGAAAGATATAAAAAAAACTTTTCTGTCCTCGTGTAATGTGTATTTTGAAAAAAAATTTTAGCATAGTTCAAGAACTTTTGTGGCATCAAATCAGTACCGGCTTTACAGTGAAAACGAAGTAGGCGGTAACCTAGAATCTCATAAAATTAAGGGTCTCTATGTTGTTGCCCTTCATAGTTTAACATAATATTTTTCTTTTTTATAAAGAAAACATTAACATACATTATAAATTAACTAACTAATTAGGTATAATCATAACAATATAATATTTTTTAACCTAGGATATTTTGTTGAAAAAAAAATTGAGTTTATTTAACCTCAATTATATAGTTTTTATTCATTAATTGATATTTCAATTATAAAATTTATGCCTAAATATAATAACATAACTTCTCAATCACATTTTTACTTACATATTCTAACTTAAGATCTCAAAATTCGTAAGACCGGCTCTGCATCAAATTGGCATGCTATGCTTATTGTATTGATAGTAAAAAATAAGGAAAAATATTTAAATTATTCATGATAGATCAAAGAAAAACGTAACACGCAACAATACAATGCAATAAATTACATGTTGTAGCTAGCTAGAATAAATTGTTAGACGTGTCACATTCAAATACCGAACGTCATAATTCTACTTATAACTTGCTAGGATTTGACATTTTCTTTCTCTTTATTTCCTATAATAGATTTTGTATTTTAGAGTTAATTTCAAAGAATATAACAATAACAATGATGACAATTCTTCTAGTAATAACAATATACAATAATATGATCATAATTTTTGGCTACACTCTTTACCTTATTTTTTTAGAGTTGTTTGTTTCGGGAGCTGCTAGTGAATTTAATATATTAGGAGGAAAGAAAATCAGTTGGGATAAAATAAATGAACAAGGATAGTTGGTTTTAGTTTTACAATGGTTTATCAATAAATAAGCTTTTCAGCTACGAAAAACTCTTCTACAACTTAAAATTCCGCTAAGAATGCATTAGAATAGCTAGAAATCATAAAGTTATCATATTATTGCGAAGAATACAATTAACAACACACCAGATGATGCCGCCATGTTAAAATTGAACTTTTTAAAAATAAAATGGAGGAGGTTGTCGCCGTGTCAAGCATTTTTCCAAGCCTGTGGTAAAGTGAAATCAGTATACTCTTAATTTGCTTTTTTTATCTTGTTAAACATGAAAGGTATCAAGCTAAGAGAATGTAGAATTAACAAAGAATCAAAGTTTAATTTTTATTACAAAAGTAGTTTTAAAAGCTAAATCCACATATGCTCTCACAAGTCAAGCCTAAAGACAAAAAAGAAGGCACTAGCCAATAAAAAGTAGAAACTAAATGATAAAGAGATTTATTTATTTAATTTTATTTTTTTTTGGGTAAACAAAGAGCAAAAAGAAAAATGAGCCATGCAAGGTCTTGATTCACAAGCTGAAGTCCTCCAAAGACGCACATGTTACTTTAGCAATAAACATGGTGAAATTTTCCAAAGACGCACATGTTACTACGCTATAAAAAATAAAAATGTTTCGAATTTGCCAAAGT
>CATIWQ010702325.1:0-11372 GCA_949673415.1 Euphorbia schlechtendalii
CTAGGTTTATCCTAGGGTTTCCATCAAAGGGTTTTCTCTTTCTAGGTTCTAACTAGTTAATTAAGTTATTTTCTATACTTAATCAATCAAATAATAAAAAGAAAGAAAAAGTAAAAAAAAAACTAGTATAATAATATACGAAGTTGCTACTATGCAAATGAAGTTGTACTAGAAATTTTACAATTTACTACAAAAGATGAAGACTTCAATTACACAAGTTTTAATTTAAGTTCAATTCTAATATTTATCTCTTAATTTTACTTATTCATTCAACGGTTGGAGCATGAAACAGAAGTGGCCGAAGAAATCTGAAATTACTGTTGGGCTGGCTACCGCGGATCTTACCAATTTTCAGGTTGAGAGTTTGGTTAGTATTGTTGTTTGATTTCGTGTTTGTTATTTAGGGGAATTGTTATGTTAACTGATTTGTTTTTTTGTAGAAGCACGAGATGATGCGGTTGAAGAGTTTTGCTGATTATTTTGAGAGTGTTTTTTAAGCTGTGCTTGTATCTCAATTTTCATGGTTGAAGCTGTTCAGGGCAAATGAATGTATTACTGATGTAAGTCACGGTTTCTTTTTTTTATTATGACATTTTGTACTAGGTCTTTATTTTCTTTTCAGTTCATTTGAAAAATGGTTGTTCAATTTCTTATGTTCAAAGTGAATCAACACATTGGATTAATAAGCAACCCATGGATACATGTATTTCTGGATGCAGATATTTTGTATTTGGAAAGTTCTTCATATGCGAGGAATAAACTAGAACATAACTAGAATTATACATGTATTTCTAGATGTAGATATTTTGTATAGAAAATTCTAGTTAAAGTTCTAATAATCATTGGATCGTAAATAATTCTAGAGAATTGATCTTAACCGTTCATTGAGGAAGTGGAAGTGACTATAATTATGTTATCACCTCTCATTTGTAACCATCTTGGAAAAGTTCAAGCAATGCAATATACTAGTATATTTCCACAAGGCTCTCTTTTTGCACTTTACTTAGCTTCCGCATCATTCACGCTACTTGTGTAGAATTCTCGCAAAGGCTTTTCTAACATATCATCAGTTGTTTAAATGCTAGTGTCACACATTGAAAACTTAGCATGTGACACATATATATAGTTTAATGCATACAAAAGCAAACTCTTCAAAAACAAATTCTTCAAACATGTTCCCTTACCACAATAGCACTGTGGAATAAGTTTCGCGAGAATGGTCTTCATTTTTGTATTCACAGTTAAACAAAAAACAAGTTAAGCCCACAAGACATTCTCTAAAGCACATGATCAAAAACTTTTTGTTGCATACACCTTATCCAAACCACTTTTTATCACATAATCTTCCATTTCTCTTGTGCCAAATGGGCTCTCCATTTCCTTCTTCTCAGTTTCTTTCAAACCTTTACCCAACTCTATTTCGGTGGTTCCAAGCTCTTGCTTCTTCCAGAAAGCCCTAAAATTCCCCAAATATTTTTTAACAAGTCAAAAAGTTTCTGATCATGTGCTTTAGAGAATGTCTCATCTTCACCATTTTCCTTTGCTTGCATGATTCTCGAATTTCCTCTTACACCTCGATAACTTCTCCTTCATTTGGTTCAAAGCAACACAAAAATGTTGTGATTATTTAAGAGAATCATAAAATGCATTCATATCTAAAGCATGATCTAATCCTTTTTTTTCCAATAAAAGCAATAGCATCATCGGCCTAAAGCACATGATCAGAAACTTTTTGACTTATCAAAAGGGAAACCTCATCATCCTCACTCCATAACCCTAAAAATCGACCTTCGAGGTGCCATTAATTACGCTACATAATCCCAGTAAACAAGAAACTAGGGTTAATATCAAAAAGCTCAAATAAAATCGGGGAAAAACGAGTATATTATAAGAAAACGACACCCAGCACGGAAATCGAAAAAAGAACTGTACGGATCACATGTATTTGAAATGTCTACTATTATAAAACAGGAAAATCCTCCTTATATTTAACCTAAAATAATAATTCACCTGCAACCGAAAAATTGAAAAAATTAATGGTGGAATCACATGCGTATTTCTCCTAAAATATAACACTGCATAAAAATTCAAAACGACAAGTAGGATCTTTAACGGGGAGTGCATTGAGATCACATGATTTTTACATATATAGAATATTTTTCCATCCAGAAACTCTAAAATTCAAAGAAACCCGAAAGAACAAACAAACTAAACAAAAATCCCAAAGTGAAGCTCAATCCGAAAGAAATACAAAATTGTTGAAGAAGCATACCAAGAAGGTGAACAGTGGAGCTGAAAGCAACTAAGGTAGAAGAAGGAAGAAAAGGATCGAGCTTCAAGAGAAAGGGAAGAATATGAACAGTTTTACACTCTTTTTTGGCTAAATGTTTCCGTTTGCATCGAAGAGGGAATAAATAACTTACAATGAAAATGAAGAGTCATTGAGCCATAAATTCCATATTTTGAAATTAATAACATTTTTTTGTACTTCTTTTAAGAAATAATATAAAATAGTTTCATTTAAAAGTGTAATAATTTATGATGTAAAATTGTAAAATTTATGATGTAATAGTTTCATTTGAGTTTGTATTATTATTTTGATAAATTTTGAGTTACAAAGTTTATTGTATTTTGTTATAATCTATGAAATATTAAATAGTAATAGTTGATTATTAAAGATCCGGCAGATCTTTTTGGAAGTGTATAAAGGAAATCTTATACTATTTGCTACTAATTTCCACCCGAAGAGGAAAAATAAAATTGTGAATAATTTCCACCCAAAGTGAAAAATAAAATTGAGGCCTAATAACTATCAATTGCAATTGTGAAAAATCGAATTGTGATCTAATAATCACCAGAAGTGGAAAATCAAATTGAGGTTTAATAACCAACAGAAGTGGAAAATCGAATTAATAATTTGATAAAAGGCAATGAATTATTTCTGATATTTATTGGCGTCAAGGTTAATGAAGCAATTTCATATATTGAAAATAACCAAATATTATTATGATTCGAAAATAATTGAAATGAATGTTACCATAGTTTCGAATAACATAAATTATTGAAGGCTTTAGAAGAGTCGATACATATTTTGTAAAATGCTCCAGAAGAGGCAGAATTAATGTATTAAGGGGATAAAAATTTATTTAGTGCTCCAGAAGAGCTAGTATTAAAGTAGTAAAGAAATAAAAAAAATATTGAATGCTCCGGAAGAGCTAATATTATGTGTCGAGACATGAATAAATTATTGAATGGTCCAGAAGACCCAATATTAATCTACCAATGGATGATTATTATAAATAATGTATTATATTTCCCAATTTCTCATATATGGAGTTCTAAATCATTTGCAAAAATAAATGTTATTGAAAAAGGTCATGAAGACATGAAAGAATGTCTTCATGGTACATATTTTTTTTTACCAGTTTAACTATAAACTTAAAGTTTATATATTGAGATAATGATAAAATTTGACATGATCGATTATGTCATCCTAGTTTGATAATGATGAGAAATGTAATAGATAATGCACATGGGCATCTATTGAAGATTAAACAATAATAAATAATTTTGTGCTGCCGATTCGCAAGAAAATTGATTAAAAAACCTTACAGTAGTAAGGTTGTAAATGAATCTTCAATATTTTCAAACGCATATTATGTGATATATGTGGACTAATTCATCAACGATTGTACCATTTAATTCTTAATGTAGTCACTTCTCAAAGAAGTACAAGCACCTAGAGTCGAAGCTTCAACTAAATGGTCACAACTCACATGTATGATTTTGTATGTCTATTGAGGTTAAAATATGAACACCATGTAGAATATGTTCAAGTTCAAAATGGTAAGATAGAACCATGTACTAAACGTCTGCACTTTATTGCATGACCATGATTATGCGAATGATTAATTTTTTTTTCATTTGTATATATGCAATATATGTTTAAGACCAAAAATATTTTTCTCATATTATTAGCTTTGGTCATAAGCCCATTACTTCTCATCTAAGAGTTTTTGTTATGCAATTTATGTGCACATAACTCCATAACAACAACCAAAATGGATCCTTCTAGGAGATTATTAGTTTATATTGGATATATATATCCATCAATGATTAATTGATCCTTTACAAAATAATATGCTCTTTGCAAAGATTACAAATTTTATTTTGATGAAATCATTTTCCAAAATTAGGGGGAGAAAGTAAAGATAATTTTGGAATAGACAAATTTGTCTAATGCTTCGTTGTTAATTTATATGGATCATATAATGGAATGCAAAATGAAATTCCTGAAGAATACACTTGAAGTGTGAATAACAAATTGGTTTAAAGAATAAAAATCCTTGAAAATGAAAAATTCTCGAGAATAAAAATAATTCCATTGAAGGTATATGTACTAATATAATAAACATCCTGAAGAAGTATTAGCACCTAAAGTGCAAACAAATAAAGTTGTTTGAAAACCGTAATTCAAATAATTTATATTAGTACATATAAAAGATGAAATTGATATAAAATGATCATATACCATATTTTTCCTATAACCATATTTTTCCTATAATGTTGCAATGAAAATATGAACCATGAATCACAATTTGTTCATGCATGTCAAACTATTATGTGATTGATTAAAATGTAAAGCATTAGCTTCAATTCAAGAAGAATTGTGTTTTCTTGAAAATGAAAAGTATTCGGACTTGTAGTTCGAACACGATAAGGGGATTAAATTTATGTTGTACAAATGAGTTTTTAATTAGAGAAAGAAATAAGAAAATTTAGTGAGATATTAACCAAGGCTTCTCATAATATTTCTCTAAACCCAAGATGATTATATGGATACATATTCTCTTGCGATGAATCCAATAACTTTTCAACACCTCACTAGTTGGGAAGTGTAAGAAAAAGTAAATATGCACTTGACGAAAGTTATTACAAATTAACTATATGAGTTCACTTAATAATGAAATTTATATGAAAATCCCTAAAGGATTTAAAATGTCAGAAAAGTATGGCAAACAATATCATTTCATTGATAAGTTTTGAGGATCTATGTATGAATTAAATTATTTTGGATACATGTGGCAAATAGATAGCCATGAAAGATCTAACAACAATTTATGAAGATAATGCCGTCAAGTTCATTTGAAGTATATGTCTTTACCACTATTTTTTTTAGGGGAAGTAAAACCGCATATGAAAATTGTACTATTTTTCCTTCGCTAAGATTTTGTCTCATTGGGTTTTTCTTAGCAAGGTTTTAACGAAGCATATTCATATTGCATGATCATATTCTTGCGAACAGGGGAAGTAAACATTGCACTCTTTTTTCCTTAACCAAAGGTTTTGTCCCACATGGTTTTCCTTGGTAAGGTTTTTAATGAGGTGTTATCCCATTCGCCAAAATGGACATCAAATGGGAAGTATTGTAAATATATATAATTGTAACATATGTATTAAGTTGTATTGATGTCCATAACTCTTATCATTTACTATGTAATTTGTGTCCTTATAAATTCTTTGTTTATGCTTATAAATATAGGCTTATTGTAAGTTATACATGATGTGAATAATATTACAATACATATACTTTCTCTCTATATTTCTTGTTCTTCACTTCTCTCTATATTCATGTAATGTATATTCTTGTTGATTCATTTTATTTACAGCAGCAACAACTAATATTTCTTTTATTCTTTAAAAATTGGCAGTTTTTTGTTTTTAATTTTCTTTCTTACTTTTACATTTTTTCTAGTTTGGTATAATTTTTATTAACGAATTATGTATATGTTATAAACTAGGAGGTGTCCGAATATCTTGGATGCAAAGTGTCCGTTTTGCAACCTCGAGGAGACGGTTGAACATGTTGTTTTCCATTGCGTTGAGAGCTTTAGGATTTGGACCCAAGTGTTTCGGCTAGTTGGGGTTGTGGGCGTGATGCCTTTGACGGGTCATGAGTTTCTTGCCTATTAGAGGTCTCACTTAAGGGTAGGGTCGAAACGAGAGTTCGCTACAGCTTGGTTCTGCATTGCACGAGTAATTTGGTTGAGACGGAACTTATTCATGTTCGAGGGCCGAATTAGTAATGAGGACATAGTTGTTTCTTGCATTTATTTATGTTGGTTTGTATTTAAATGTAAAAATCGGACTTTAGATTTCACGATCATGGATTTTTTGCTTGTCCGGACTCATTGCTAAGTTGTTATTAACTTTGCTTCTCTCTTTAGGATTAGCCACATATTGAATTTTTCCTAGTGGGGAGGTACCTTTGCCTCCCCTAGGTTTTTCAAAAAAAATATATATGTTATAAACGTTATCTACTTATGTTATATAAGTGTTTTGCTTGGGATGTATGGTACAAAAACTTTATATTTGATATCAATTGTTTATAGTCATGTTTAAGACTTAATTTCACATAAAATATAAAAAAAACTAGTTATATTGCTTTTTTAAAATAGCTTTAGTATTGACCGTGATTTTCAGATCCTGACCGATCTGGTAAAGGGAGTTGGTCATAGATTGAGGTTCAACCGTATTATATCGATAGTTGAACCAGATTCTTTTAAAACATGTTAAATTGCTAATATTTGTAACATATTTACATCAAACATGTAATATAAATTATACCACAATACAAATCAATATTATTTGATACTAATATTCTATATTTTAAAGTTCATAGTTCAAAATTTGAGTAATTCACATATTACTTCTTTTATTATGCTTTTTTAAAGCTATCATCACATTTAAATTTAAAAAATAATTTGTTATATTCTCAAAAAATTTTAAAATTTATTGTTATAATGTATTGTATTTTTATTAACCAAACTGTAAATTTTCAATAATTGACAAGAATACCCCTCTTTATGGTGTAATTAAAAATTAAAAATACACTTTTGTTAACTTTTAAAACCACAAGTACAATTTGCAAAAAATAAAATTTACAATGATTTTACTGCAAAACAGTCAAACCACGGACATGTTTGTTAAGTTTACTTTAAGAACAAGGGTGAGGTTACGTTTCAACATCCATAATTTACACAAATCACACATTCCATTTAACCATAGTTGGATTTGTTTTAATATGATCTAACGATCCCAGCCCTTTCTACCTCAACACTCAACAAAATTGGAGAAATGCACACCCTCTCTTCCTCCCTGATTTCCAATCTATCGCATGTCCTCCTGATCTTGTTTGCACCAAAGAGTTTAAACAACTCCTTCACGCCTCGGCCAGTTCTGCATTTTTAATAGCCGCTAATAATTTGAAATTCCAGTTTTTGAATTGGAATGTAATTGTTGAATTTGATTGTAGGTTTTGAATATGTTTTTAATTGGGTTGTTGTTGCATATTTGGATGATTCGTTTCAAATTTTATCTATTTTACCATTAATTAATGTGCATTGGAAATGTTAAAAGGAATAAACTATCCAATCAACTTTCAAATTCACAAAAATTATAGGGATAAATAAGTATTTTAATTACTTTAATTAATGTCGTCTTGATATTGAGAAATAACCTAAAAATGACGGTTAGTATTTTGAAATGGTAGGAGTAATTATTATCTTCTTATTCTCTCTATATAATAGTGTCAAGCAAAACAGTGGGTCTGTCCATGATTATGCCCATGGAAATGTCATATCAGTCATTGAACTGGTGCACCTTTGGAGAGTGGGTAGTTCAGTTTTATGGGAACTTCTAGTTTTCAAATCAAACAACTATTTTCATATTGACTCTATGCAAAATAGATCTATTCGTGGATCGGACCGGATAGGTCGGGTTTGTACACTCATTTTTAATAAAAGTCTGGGTCGAACTCAAACCCGTCAAAGTTCGAAGTTTAATGGACCGGGTTTGATTTTTATATAACGGTCCGAGCCCGATTCAACGAATAATTTTATTTATTTATTATATATTTATACATTAAATTTATAATTATTTTAAAATTTTATATTTTATCCTATTAAATTTGTATACTTGATTACAGTAAATTGTACCAAATATTAAAAACTTTAAGTTAATAATGTAATTATGGATAATATTTAAACATATTTTGACTTATCATATTTTTCCATTTAGTTTAATAAAAAAATTTATAACAAAAAAATATTCATGGGCTTGGGAATGATCTTTTAAGCCTGGTTCAAGCTCGAAGTAAAAAAGTATGGATTTGGGTTAACGTTTTTAGTAAAAAATCCGTCAAACCCGACCCAACCCACCCAACGATCAGCTCCAATGCAAAATAATGCTTCGATTTGCTCTTTTCCTCAAAATTAGATATGCTTTTAGTTTCTCTCTTCCTCTTGTACTTAGTCTTAACCCTTTTCATCTATATCATTTCTTTTCTTTTCTGCTGTTATTTATTTGTCTTTTCTCCGGTAATAGATTTTGATACGACAAGAAGAAGGAAGAGCCTTCCATCAAAGTACCTAGCCTTCATCTGTTGCATTTTCTTCTTACAGGGTTAATATGCAAGTAAGGTTAAGGAAATACGTAAAGAGGATATAATGGGTGTTAAGTTAATTGATTCAGGTATAAAAGTAATTATATAACAAATAATATAAAAATAACATATTATTTATATCCTAATCTAAACTCAGCCATATGCACGCCACGTTCCCATCATCTTCATTTTTCCTCATCTTCACTTCATCCTCTCATTTATCATATCATACCTTTAAATTTCCATAACCTCAAAAAAAAAAAAACTTTCGATTTCTTCGATTCAACTTCGAAAAAAAATTCTTCTTAGAAATCGATCCTTAGGTCATTAATAATCATTAATGTCAATGAATCAAGGTTAGAGAAAGGAAAAATCAGGTATTAGGTTTCGGATGAATAGTAACCCGAACTTGAGATAAGTGATTTTTGATGAAAATGGAAGTTATATTAGTAGAATTCATGGTAGATTAAACATATTTAAGGTATTAGAAAGCTTATCTATGGAATATCTTAATAGTATTATTTATGGCTGTTGTAGAGGAAGCTAATACTAGTAAAGGGGAAAGAGGTGGAATAGAGCCATTAAAGAGCTTAGAACAGGTTTGCGTGTACTAATTTTGATTTATATGTTTTTCAGAAAATATCCAGATTTATATCTCGTTTTATTTTGTTGTTTTCTCTTCTTATACAACTTCGATTTTGGGTGGTTCTTAATTCTATTGACATCAGAAGAAATTGAATAATATATATGTTTAAAAGAAACCTTTGTGAAAATTGGTCATTTAAGTTGAGTCACAAAACTGATTTCTAAAATTTCCAGCTTTGCACATTGTTTAGTATTTTGAGTATAACTTGAGCTATATAATTTGCAGTTCGATGATTTTTATGGCGTTGAAAAGCTGAGATATGTGGCTAATTCTATTTATGAGAAACGTTTTCTATTTGATATTTTTTAGCGGAGAAAAATGCATGGCAAGTCAGGTCACTAAATCTGGAACTTATGAAAATATGATTGTTAATTTAACTTGTTTAATTGGAGTTGTGTACTAATTAAGGATTTGAGTTCCTTAACTATTGATGATGTATTGAGTTATGTTGATATTTTTACTTGATGGTATAAGATTTTGATTTAAATTATTGCCCTTAGTAAGCGGATCCGGATAGATTGGCGCAAATAAAGGTGTTACAGTTCTATACAAGCAATTGGAGCATTGGCTTCGGCCATTGTGCCAAGATTTAATTTTTACACTAGGCTTAATGACGTAATTATATTATAATATTATATTATTTATACTTCTCATGGATGCTTTTACTACAAAAAAAATATTATGAATACTCGGCTTAGTGCCGATATTATATATTATATACAGGAGCTTTGGCTTCGGGTTTGGTATCGTTATGATAAATAGGAGCTTCAGCTTCGGATATTGTGTCGTCCTTGTATCCAATACCATTATCGATGCTTAGTTTACTTTGAGCAATGATTATTTTATTGTTATTGATTTTAGTGAATTAAAGAATGATAATATTTTACGGATTCTTTAGAATCGATTTTAGTATAATGGACTTTGAAATATATTTCATAATTATTTCTAAACATGAATAAATGGTGTTACATGTGCATGATTGATCGATTTTAATTGTTAGAATTTAAATAAATGGTGTTCAGTATTTTGAGCTCTATCATGATGTTACATGATTTTTATAAAATGTAGCTAAATGGTATTTTGTGCTTTAAAATTTTGCAAAAGTGAGTAGTTGTCTTCTACACTAAGAGTCTGGAGTACCGGGACTAAAGTGATATAAGTGGATTGACTTTGGAGAATAATAAAGATAAATATTTAAGGTGGATTTAAGTTTGTGTTTACATTTGCGGTTTTGCGAAATGATGACATGTACTAGATATTGTAATCACACACTCCCAAACTCACTACTCGCTTTATTTGGTACTCAGTTTTGACCCTTCTCATCTTTACAGATTCGTGCTTCTCTCTTCATCTGGTATTCATTCTAAACTTTTTTTATGTCTGCCATTTTTTCTTTTATGTTGTAATTTGTTGGCCTAGATTATGTTGGCTTGCAACTAAAGTCTACATTAAGCTCATTTAACCGAGCCCATACCCTTGATCCATTTCTTCTTAACCCCAGCCTCTCATTTGTCTCCGTTAAACACTGAATCCTTTTTTATCTTCTTGTGTCGTCGCCTCTTTTATTCTCTGGATAACTTCCTCACTTTCTTTTAACTATAAAAGTCGCAATGGCATGTGCTCGGAGTCCCTCGAACCTTTCTTGTCACGTGCTTTGTGCAAGTTGTTGAAAGTTGTTAGAGCAGTTCCTGGATTTGCATACAAAAGCAAGGATTGATGCTGTAGATCTGTGCGCGTATGATATCGGTGTTATTTAGAGTTGCACGTTTAGGCTTTTCTCTTGGCTGAGTTCTTTTAAGCTTGTAATTCTTTCTCTGCTTTTTTTTTTTTTTTTTTGAAAAGGACCGAATCCACTTCTCAAGCTTTGAGCATCCCAACTAGGTTGGCACCCTCAAATGACAAGAGAAACAACAAGGCCAAGAATTCATTGATAAAAACTAGATCAAATGTCTCGAGATGGGACACCAAAACTAGTTAAGTACAAGAAATAAACATGTTCGGGTTAGTAAATACATCTGAAACCTCAAACCCTAAGAAACTAGGATTATTACATTTGAAAATGAACCAAGTAAAATAAATACAAGAAAGTGCATGATCCTCCGAGCTCGATACACCCTCGAACACAAACTTATTGTGCCTCTTCCAAAGAAACCAAGCACAGCAGAACCAAACAGTAGTTGCAAACTCACGCCTTGGTCCACATCGAAACGTTCCTCTCCATAACGAAAGAAAGTCACTTGCCGACAAAGGAATAACCAACGATACCCCAAATGTACTAAACAA
>CATIWQ010702411.1:0-21757 GCA_949673415.1 Euphorbia schlechtendalii
AATGGATAGACACCTTTTCATGATTGGTTAACTCCTGATAAGTGTCTTTTCGTTGGCAGTTGATGGCGGTTGATCATGCTTATCTGGCGGTTGGTAGTTAAGAAGATAATACCAGAAAACCGTCCATGTCGCGATCGCGATGTACATGTTGCGACCGTGAATCTTTGTTAGCAAACTTCTATTTCTGAAGTGAACAGGTCATGATTGCGATGTATTATCGTGATCATGAATTGATTTTTCTTCAGAAATCTCCTTGTAACTTCACCGATCTTCGAAGGCTTCGATCCTAAGCCAAATCTTTAAGTTCCATGCATCTTTTTGCACCTTTTTTTTTCTCTTTTTTCATAGAATCCCACTTTAGCTCATTTTACTCCCAAGATTTACCTAGTATCTGCATTTGCATAAAAAACAACTACATACCACGTGAAATATTTTATATGAAGTATAAAAATAATCAAAACTATGGTGTTTATTGTATAAAATTTATATGATAATAAGTGTAATTATACACTTATCAGTAGGTTTTTGAGGAACCTCTGGGTTAGCTATTTGATCCAAGGATGGATCAGTCTGAGGTTGCTCATGTTGAGAAGAAGGCTCCTTAACATGAGTAAAAGTGGGGGTGGAGATGCTGGCATCCCAAGGATCAGACTTTTCAGAGATCCAGATGAAAGTTTCTCCAGCATCCTCCTCATTGCTTACCACTTGCACATTTTTCTACAGAGGCCTTGTGGTAGCAGAATGCTTACATTGATTGCCCTTAAGTTTGGCTAAAATAACTTTAATGTTCTCAGTAGTGTTGGACACTTCCTTGTCCTCTTCCTATGACTTCTTGGCCTCGTCCTACTCCTCAGTATCATCTGAGAAGACCATTTTATGCTTCCTTTAGTGTAGGGACTCATTGGCCTCAGCCTCTATCTCCTTAGCCTCAGCTTGCTGTTTAGCTGATAACTTAGCCTTCGCCTCCCTTTACGTGCGGGTTTTACCTTGCATCTTCCTTCTTTGATGCTGAACAGGAGTTTCATTAGTCTTGGTTGGACTCTTCCCCTTGGCCTCAGAGGAAGCAGCCTTCTGAGCTACAGAGGAGGAGTGGATCTTCTCTAAAATGCTGGAAATGTGAACTTCGTTAGAGTTTGTATCCTCTTCAAAGTCCACTATAGACTGATCCTCGTCCTCCTTGTGGATGTCCTCAGGCAATACTATTAGTACGCACTTCTACTTTCACTTTTGTTATGCCTTGTTTTACCTAGCATGGACCTGATTGTAAGCCAGTTTACTGAAGTGAGACATTTCAAGTATCCTTTTTACTAGTAAAACTGAGTTACCGGACTCTTCCAGAAACTCACCTACATTGACTTTCATTGCCCTCATAATCTTAGTTATGAGGTAACCATAGTGATAGATGGTAGTAACTTCTGTCAAGTGATTAAGAATCATCATAGGTAAACTCAGTTTCTTACCCTCTACCATGTGGTAGACCACACAATGTTCGAAGTAAGTGAAGCTAGTTAACAAGCCAGTCTTGGGTAGTAGCAGATTTACTACCAGCTCATGAAACATTCTTACTATCCAAGACATTTCACTGGCAGCAATCTCCCCTGATACGTAGTTGGTTGGGAGTTCCTAATTCTCAGGAATGATGATGGCGTCTTCGTCACCAGATTTGCGGAGCTGAGTGCTTGAGTGAGGCATGTTGAGAATGCTCGCAATCAGCCTAGAGTAGATAAGAGTGAAGCTACCTCCAAAATACATCAACAGAACATCATTAAATCCCTCAATTACATACAAATGAGTATAGAAATCTATAATGAGTCATGAGATAGCGGAACCCTCCATCTTTAGAAATGAACTAAGGTGTTGTTGCTTGATAACCTGGTGCATAGTCTTTTTCAGTAACAACCCCTCATAGTTTACCTCATAGCCTGGACCAAAGTCCAAGTTCTCCTCCCACTCGATTTTGTCAAGATGAGTTCCAGCCTCCAAAGTGATTTTTTCCGTCTTTCCTTGATTGTTTAACACTATCTTCATGGGGGTAGTGGCCTTGATTCTGAAGGTGGTTTTAGTTCTCGCCATTTTCGAGATTTGAGAGTGGGTTGAAAGAAGAGGAAATTAAGGTTTGAAAGCTTTGAAGATTAAAAGTCACAGAAAGCAAGTGACCCATTTCTTTCAACTGTTCAACTTATATAGACGATCTCAGCTCTCTCCTGATACATGTCATGATCTTAGCTTCTGATTGAAAATGAACGCTGTGGTTGACATCTAATGAACTGACTTAGTAAAACAGTGAGTTTGGATAAAAATGTTTCCAATTCAAGCGTGCAAAATTTGAAAATGTAGAGGTTTGAATTTTAACCATGAACAGTAACTCACACCGTTTCTTTAAAAACTTGATGGTGTTATCCACGTGCCATCTCATGCTTGATTTCCAACACTTAGCCAAATTTATGAGATTTTCATACTTCTTCTTCATCATGGATTCACCATACCAATCAATTGCCTCAGTACATAGAATTGTTTCTTTGGTAATGGCTTGGTGAAGATATCAGCACGTTGTTCCTCTGATGGAACATATTCCGGCTTAACATCTCCTCGTAGCGCATGATCTCTAATGAAATGATTCCTGATGTTGACATGCTTCATTCTCCCATGCTGAACTGGATTCTTGGATAAATCAATTGCACTCTTGTTATCACACATAACTTCGAGACAATTAGACTTGATGCCATAATCTTCTAGTTGCTGCTTTATCCAAAGTAGTTATGCTACGCAACTTCCTGCTGCCATGAACTGAGCTTCAGCTGTACTTAGTACGATGGAAGTTTGCTTCTTACTGTACCAAGAGACAAGACACTCTCCAAGGAAATGACATTATCCTGTTGTACTCTTCCTGTCAAGTTTGTCTCTTCCAAAATCACCATCTGCGAATCCCCTAGGAGTGAAATCCGAACTACTAGAATACCACATATATGCTTCAATTAAGCTCTGCAAGTACCTGAGAATCCTTTTCACAGCTGCTAGATGAGATTCTTTAGGTTAAGCTTGATAACAAGTATAATAGCACACAACATACTGTATGTCTAGCCTACTAGTAGTGAGATAAAGAAGAGAACAGATAATTCTTCTGTAGAATTTGCTATCTACTAGTTTACCAGCTTCATCTTTACTCAAGATAGTATCTGTAGCCATAGGAGTAGACATTAGCTTCAAATGTTCCATGTTAAATTTCTTCAGGACTTCTCTTGCATACTTGGATTGACTGATGAAAATTCCATCCTTAGTTTGCTTGATTTGAAGACCAAGAAAGAAATTGAGCTCTCCCATCATAGACATTTCGAACGCGCTCTTCATCTGCTTACTAAATTCCTTGTACAGCTTCTCATCAGTTGCTCCAAATATAATATCATCAACGTATATTTGGACTAGCAACACATCTTCTTTCCTTTGCTTGATAAATAGAGTTGTATCTACTTTCCCTCTTTCATAGCCTTTGCTGATCAAGAAATTGGTCAGCCTCTCATACCAAGCTCTTGGAGCCTGCTTCAATCCATACAGAGGTTTCTTCAATTTGAAGACGTACTCAGGATTCTTCACATCTTCAAAGCCTGGAGGTTGACGAACATAGACTTCTTCTTGAATGAATCCATTCAAGAAAGCGCTTTTGACATCCATTTGAAATAATTTGAAGTTTATATCAGATGCGAAAGCATAAAGGATTCGAATGGATTCAAGCTGGGCTATTGGAGCATAGATTTCATCATAATTGATTCCTTCTTGCTGATTGTAGCCTTGAGTAACAAGCCTTGCCTTGTTCCTAACAACAATGCCATCTTCATCTAGCTTGTTCTTGAAAACCCCATTTGGTGCCGATAATTGATTTCCCTTTAGGATTAGGAACTAGATCCCAAATACCTTTGCGCTTGAACTGATCCAATTCCTCTTGCATTGCGATCATCTAATAATCGTCTCGTTCTGCATCTTCAAACTTCTTGGGTTCGATTAATGAAATGAAGGCTGGATGACTCATCATCCGATTGAACTGACCTCGCGTCATCGCAGAATTATGAACATCATCAACTATGTTGTCTAGCGGATGGTTGCAATGAACTCTAATCTCTATTGGAAGATTCGGGTCAACTGCTAGAGGATCGATAACTAGATGCTGAGGTGGAGGTTGATCTTCGCCATCGTTGAAGTTGATAGAGAGATTATCGTCATAATATTTGGCTTCCTCAATTGGGGGCTCCTATTCTGAGTTGGGTAGCACAGCTTGTGGCATACTGAGTTGATTTAAAAATTGAGGGACTCCTTCATCTTCATCAGAGGGATGATTTTCTGTAGTGTTAATTTCATCAAAATCTACATGCATAGACTCTTCTAGATGGCTGGTTCGCTTGACATATATTCTATATACCCTATTGTTAATCGAGTATCCCAAAAAGATACCTTCATTAAACTTAGGATCAAACTTTCCTAATTGCTCTTTGGTGTTAAGAATATAACACTTACACCCAAAAGATCTGAGATGACCAATCTTACGCTTGAGCCCTCGCCAAAGCTCATAGGGTGTTTTCTCAAGAATTGGGTGAATTAAAACCCGATTCAAGATATAGCAGGCTGTGTTAATAGCTTCTCCCCAAAAGTATTTTGGTAGATTGTTATCACTTAGCATGGATCGAGCTATCTCAACTATTGTTACATTCTTCCTTTCTACAACCCCATTTTGTTGACTCGTAAGAGGAGAAGAGAAGTTGTGATCAGTTCCATGCGCTGAACAGAATTCTTCGAAGCGGAAATTCTCGAATTCACATCCATGATCACTTCGGATTCTATAGATTTTATCTCCAGTTTCATTCATTATCATTTTACCGAGCTTGATAAAAGATTCATAAGTCTCATCTTTGCTACTCAGCAAGACTACCCATGTGAATCTCATGAAGTCATCTACTACCACCAATGAGTACCTCTTACTACCCAAGCTCATAAGCTGAACTGGGCCAAAAAGATCAAGGTGGAGTAACTCTAATGGTCGCTTAGTTACTATGTGATCTATTAATCTAAATGATTTCTTAACTTGCTTACCAAGTTGACAAGCAGAGTATAGTTTATCATTTTCAAAGCTGATACTGGGTAAACCCACAACTAATTACTTTTTAGCTAGTTTGGACAGAATGTTCATACTAACATGACCCAACCTTCTGTACCAAAGCCATGAATTATCCTCCTTAGATACAAGACAAACGTTAGTGGAGCCAGGGGATAATTCAATCATATACACATTATTGATCATAAGAGCAAAGAGTATAGTTGAGTCAGTCTTACAGTCAATTGCTGAGCATCCTGATGAGTCAAACATAACCTTCCTTCCTTTTTCGTAAAGCTGGGCTACACTGAGTAAATTTAACTTCAGACCTTTGACAAGGGAAACCTCTTCAATTGAAGGAGAGACACCAACAGTGCCACAGCCTACAATCTTCCCTTTCTGGTTATCTCCAAAACTGACACTTCCATTTCTTTTGCGCTTCAATGAGATGAACTGGCTTTCATTTCCCATTATATGCCTTGAGCATCAGCTATCCAAATACCACATTTAAGAGTCATCAACAGATCTAAGGTTCACCTATAAAATAATCACATTTTCTTAGGTACCAATGCTTTCGAGATGGGTTATCCTTTGTTAGCATTGCTTAGGTTTGACCAATTGTACTCGTCATATTAACCATTTTTATACCGACAAAGAACTGTGGCATGTCCAGCTTTCCCACAAAAACTGCACACTATTTTTCTTTTGGGATGGCTCGCTTTCTTCTATGTAGAGTAATTTTTCCTCTTAGAATTGCGAGTTTGGTTATTCTTAGTTTGATTGTTGGCTGGAGGAGGAACCTCTTTCTTCTTTAAAGCCGCTACCTCAGCAGTCAACTCATCTAATTGCTTAGTGAGCTTACTAATAGAACATTCTTGATACTCAGCTTTTTCTTGAAGAAAGCGAATATCAAGTGATAAGGAAGCATTAGTATCTTCCAAATCATCACTTCTCCTCACTATCTCTTTGATGTTTCACGACATAAAAGAGAGCCTGGGTGAATTCTTTAATTGACAAAGGAAGTTCAGAATGTACCTCAGTTTGAGGAGCTTTTCCTTTATCACACTCAGCTTCAGAGTTGACAGCGATATGATCTCTACCGGAGGTAGATGCTGAGCCTTCACCTCTATTGTCTATGGCCATCAAGCAAAGGTTGGTCGAATTAGTAGCTTCTTCATCAGATGATGATGATTCTTCTGAGTCGCTCCAAGTGGCAGCAAGTGCCTCATTTTTCTTGGAGAACCTCTTCTTGAAGCTATCCTTCTTCGCTTTTAGATAGCTTAACTGGATGTGGCCTTTCTCTCAACACCCGAAGCACTTGATATCTTTGCTGTGCTCCTTCTTTGGTCATTCCTCAGCTCCACGTCGGTGCTGAGTTGACTTGGTTTTAGCGGGAAACTTCTTCTTGATGTTGAATTTTTCATCCTTCTTAATGAAGCCTTTGAAACACCTGGTTAGAAGGGCCATTTGATCATTAGAGTTGCATCTAGTGGACTCATCAAATGAATCTACTTTAAGGACAATGGCTTTGCCCTCCTTACGCCGATTCCTCTTGGAGTCATCTAAGTATTTCCTCAGAGACATCTCATGAGTTAGCAAGGTGCTTATCAGCTCATCTTAGCTGTAGGTCTTAAGGTCATGAGCCTCCTCGACATCACTCTTCTTGGAAGCCCACTCTACCGTAAGAGTGCGAAGAATCTTCTTCACGAGCTATTCCTTGCTGAACTCCTTTCCAAGCCTCTTCAGTTCATTAACAATGTTAATGAACTTGGTATTCATGCTCTGAATACCCTCGCTGGAACCCATCAAGAACATCTCATACTCTCTCAGTATGAGATTGATCTTTGACTCCTTGACCTTGTCGGTCCCCTCATAGGTAATCTCAAGTTTCTTCCAGATCTCCTGTGCAGTTTCACATCCTGAGACCCTGTTGAACTCAGTAAGATCTAACACAAAGTGTAAATAATTAATCCCTGCAGCATTCTCTTTGAGAAGCCTTAGGTTAGCATCGTCATAGTCCTCTAGATCTACTGGTATACGCACACCGTTCCTCACAATAGTGTAAACTCTAGGACCAAGCTCAATTGCGAGCCAGGCCTACATGCTTTGTGACTGGATAAAATTTTTCATTCTATTTTTCCAGAAAGTATAGTGACTACCATCAAATAGAGGTGGTCTAGTAATAGACATTCCTTCTTTAAGGAGAACTGCCTGACTAGATCCGGAAGCATAGTTGTTATAATCCATTTATGGATCGTACTCAAAGATGATTAGTCTAAAAGTTGAGTAACTACTCTGATACCACTTGTTGATTCATAAACAAGCTATAAACAACAGCAGGGGGGTGAATGTTTTATCTTGGTTACTTTTAAGTTTTTACAAAAATCGTTCGCCAAGTTCAGTTTTTATATGTGTGCTGAGTATGCTGTTGAGTGCGATATAAAAACTTATAAACTGCTCAGCTTTGCTGGCACAGTTTATCTTTAATCTTTAGCTAAGTAAGACTTATCCTTCTTATAAGGCTGAATGCTTAAAATTAGAACATTAACACATGAGATTTATCCTGCTTCGGCCCCTAGTCTACCTCCAATCCTTAGAAACCATCTCCGAGCTTTAATCCATTAGTGATTCGTTCCTTCAATAGGCGAAGAAGCCTTAAGAAATTTGAGGTGATTAACCAAGTTTGAACATCCGTTCCAGTCTTCTATTTATACTTTGAAGCTCTGAGAAGTAGCCGTTGCAAACTTTACGAGATTGCTGATCTTCAATTTCCCATCTCTTTAATCTTTCGAATCTTCCCGTTGGAGACAGATTCTAGGACGTTTAGAGATAGGAATTTGAATGTTGAAGCGCGATAAAATTCCGTTGATGAATTCTCATTTGTCTTCAAGCAATCTGGATTGGAGAGATGCGCACTATATTGCAACGTGGAGTCTTCCCGTTGGATAACCTTACCAACGTTGGCAGAGTCGCGCGGAGACACTTGAGACATGGCGCATAACAGAAATTCCTTTTACTTGGACTCTAACAGGGAATCTCTGACAACCGTACTGACATTTTTGATGTTGTGAGGACCACATGAATCTTTCTTAGTTTCAGCGCCTTTTATCTTGAAAAGCACTAAAAGAATATTCCATTCCATCACAGACAACGTTAGTAGCACATGTGTCATTACATCTCTACGTGTCTAATAAAACGTGCTTTTAACTAAATAAAAGCAGAGAATTAGCATGAGCTGAGTGACATAATTCTAAACTATGTAATACTCAGCATAGACTTAGCTTTTCTTACTCTAAGTTATAACTTAATTAATTATCCAGCACACTGAGTTATTCTTCCTTGAATAAACTCAAGTCAGCTTCATTAATTAAGAGTCTACTTAGAATTCAATTAATTTCACTATCCTAGTCAGTTTGCTATTTCCTAAAACTACTCAGTACTGTGAAGTACTATTAACTTGGGTTCTACGTTCAACATAACAAAGAATATCAGATAAATATTCAAATCGTTGAATATAATGAAAATTTTAAGATTTGGTTTCAAATTTCATATTCGAACAATATAATTGACATTGTATCTAGTATAATATCTGTTATACCAGGTATAATGTTTGTTATACCTGGTATAATAGCTGTTATACCTGGTATAATAGCTATTATACCTGATATAATAATTATTATACCCGAAATAGTTGGTTATTTTTATGTTCACGTATTTTGAAAAATTAAAGCTTAAATTCACGTTTTTTAAAAAATTAAAAATTAAAATGTGAGATTTGTAAAATTACACCATGACATGACCTAAAATTATTTTGACTTTTTCTGGTATTTCCATAAAACCCCAATAGTGAATGCCATGCCTCGTTTGGACGCTTCCGTTAGGGGATGCTTGTTACAAAACTTCTCGAACTTGGACTCTTTTGAACTCATGGTAAAGTATCTTATTTGAATTTGAATTTGTTGAAGACAAATGTTGTAATTTTATGTGTCCTTGCTCATGTTATTTTCATCAAATATAATTGCATGAATAGCGACCATGCAGTTTTTGTGTATATACAAAAAATATTTGTAAAGTATGCACTAATATGCACGTAATCATAGAATTAGCTTGATATGTCGTGCAAATATTCGGAAGAAATAGAACCTGAATTCCAGATGTATTAGTTGGATTAGGAAGTTTGATTGTCATCTTTGCGTTGCATATACTTTGGTCTGTCACTTTTGATGTGGGTATTGACAAAGCTTCGACAATTTGTTGTCTCGCGGTAAATGACACAATTGGCCGAAGGCAATTTCTTGCAAAATCGTTTGATCCACTTCACGACTTTTTGGATGAGCAAAATGAACGCTTCTATGACTATCGCAATGCACCTTTGCATGATTCTGCCGAATCCTCAATTCACTAAGCAACACTTGGAGCCAAATTGTGACATTAAAAGCCTCCGTACTATACTTTATCTCTAACAAAGTAATCATTGAATGTAAAGTAGACTTCCAACATACTGACCCACCGGTACTTGATCGACATTCATCCAAATCACAACCTTCAAACTGCTGATACACCAAACCAATATGTCCCAGTTGCATTTACCACAATCTAACTACTTCCAACACCTCGTTATTCGAAGTCATTATTGTGTTTTTAATAACAGTAGTACCTTGGTAATGATACAACCTATTATTCTTTCGAACTCCCTCTAAAACCACCAAAGAACCAGGTTTTATCTTCATTAATCCACCTTTTGCTTGCACTTTTGAAACCTTCTTCTTCTAAGGCTCCCACTGAAATGAGGTTCTTTGATAAGTTTGGTACCCAGTGAACTTCCTTTAAAGTTTTGATTGATCCATCTTGATTCTTCAGTTGTATGGAATCTAAAGTGTGATAATAGGGATTCATTTTCTGTATAGACTACACCATCTTCTAGCTCTTTAAAATCAACAAACCATGCTCGATTAGGACTGATGTGAGGACTGCATCCTGACTTAAGAATCCAAACACTAGAAGAGCTAATAGAACTCAAAATAGTAAGTGAACAATCTGATTCGACATCATACTCAGAAATAGATACAATCTTTCCATTATCAGCTGTTGGTTAATTAAGACAGTAGTTGAACAGGAAAACTTGCAAGGTGGAATTTCAAAACTTAAAATTAACCCTAAAGGATCTCCTAAGCATACCATGATTGATGTAATCTAAGTTGAAACATTCCATTGATGCTTATAGGTTTATAAAACTTATTAAAAGAAACCTAACATCTAAGTTTAGAGCATTACCAGTTGATGCATGCCTTCCCTTTAGTGCAGCGCTCCCTTAGAACAATTGGACAACACTCAGATAGCACTAGCCTCCACACTAGGATAACCTCTATGATTGATCTGCACAGATCTTTACCGACCAAAACCTCTCGTTGAGGAAGAACACGTTGGTAGATAATAGCTACTAGACTGCTAGAAGATCGACTAAAAAATATAACTAAGAAGACTCTCTTCAAAATTGAATGAACCTTCAAAGAATTCTTGCGACATCAGAGAAACTCCTGTAGGATCTCTTAAAAAGCTCGCAAAGAAAATATGTCAAAACTCAGAAGGAAGGCTGAGATGAAGTGAGAAACAAAGGAGCAGGAGGAGGTTATTTATAGGGAGAAGGGGAGCTGAAAGCTCCCCTTATTAGTAATGTCAGATGGGAAAAATCCCATACCAAAAGTGGGTCACACACACGGAGCCCCAGGCTCCGCGGGTTGACCCCCTTCACATAGTCCGCTTAAGTGGGCTATGTGCAGCAGCACAAGGCAATCCCTGATGGGCTTGCCTTGCCCCGCAAGCATGGGCTTGCAAGCTATCATACAAGCCCACCTTGCGGGCTGCTAATGGGCCTGCATAGTAAGTCCGCGCAAGAGCTACCAAGGCAATGCTTGCAGGCTTGCTGCCTGCTAGTATGCGCTGACCTAGTGCCAGCGCACTCTAGTACCTTGCGATCAAATTTTACTTGCGGGGCAACCACGTAGGCCCCACCCGGGAATAACCCATATTCGCGGGGCCTACTCGCAACTGGAATATATAGGGTAGAGGTTAACCTAAACTTGGTAGAGATTCAAAGTGTGTGACCTCATAGGATCCTGAAGTATAGTGCCGCTAGAGGTTAACCTAAACTTGGCTTCCCATCCGGGAACCATTATGGTCAGGGTTCCAGACCGAAATGGAAACCGATAACTCTAGACAATCAAATGGGCTTTCTAGCAAAAGCGTTTGATCCATCGATACTCGAAATGTCACATGCTTGTGACTTGATCCGGTTATGCAATAGTAACCAATACAATACACTCCTTCCATCAGGTTAAATACCATCTAGTTTATTGAGCTCGGATTAAGTGTTAGCTCATTTAAAAGCCATAGCTATTCTGGAATTAGACTTGTTCACGAAGAACACCACTCGCCATAATGTATCAAGATTGACTAGAAACACGTTTTATCATTCTTATACTCGGATCAGAGGTTTATGAGTGTGTTTCTTCAACAAGAGGCCTTAAGGTAGAACTCCCACTATATCACTATATCAAGCAATAGATCCCATCTTGACTACTCGGCTTACCAACGAGTGATCATTACTATCCCATAATCACTGGTATCATCTTGATCGCCAGGGTGAGAATAAGTATGACCCAAAGTATAATAATTCCTACACAAGGTAACCGGTATCTCAGTTTTGAGTATACTATACAGCTATTGCAATAAGACATGACACCAACACATTAATATAGTTAATTTTGAGTGTCTTTCTTATAGCACTCTCCAATGTATTACACGAATACATTCATGTGTTAACTCAAGGTACCACCTTCAGCTTGTGAGATCGACTGCTTTGATTTAATCCAAGGAGTAAGCCTACACATGCTAGTCTTTCTGCTTCATTGATGTCCAGTCTTAATGAAACTATGACTAGGGATATTTAGACTATTCATGGTAACACGTGAATGCAGTTCTCACACCATATAGCTCCCACTATGTTCTTGCACTTACACGCTCTGAATTAGTCATGGACTTTGCTTTATCAATGCACACACACACACACACACACACATATATATAAAATAAAATACATATATGTTACCAGCGAGATACATAATTTAAATATTATTGATAAATGATAAAGATGTCTTTATTATTGATAACAATAATTTGTAAACCATTTGTACATTATAACTAATAAAGATATATCACCCTAATTAGCTCTAGGTTTAACAATCTCCCACATGCACTAGAGCCAATTACCCATGTGCTTCATGCCATACTCGTTAACATACTGGTCATGCTTAACCTGAGTCAATGACTTCATTAGCCTCGCTAGATTGTGATCCGTAGGGATTTATTTTAAGCTTATATCCTTTCTATCCACTATCTCTTGAATGAGATGGTATTTTCTATACATGTCCATTTCTCTAATGAGACCGTGGTTCCTTTGCCTGAGCATTAGCCCCATTGTTATCGCAATAGACCGCTATTGGATTTACAATGCTGGACACCACACCGAGATCACCAATAAATCCCTTTAACCAGACAACTTTCTTAGTTGCTTCTAAAGCATCTATATACTCAGATTCAGTGGTTGAATGTGCAGTCATGTCTTATTTGAAACTTTTCTAAACAATTGCCCCTCCACTTAACATAAATACATAACCTGACTAGGGCTTATAATCATCCTTATCAAACTGAAAACTCGCATCAGTGTATCCCTTCATAGAGAGATCACCTTCTCCATATACCAAAAACATATCCTTAGTCCTACATAAGTACTTAAAGATAGTTTTAACAGCCATCTAGTGCTTATCACTTGGGCTAGACTGAAATCTGCTGATGAAGCTCAATGAGTGTGAGACGTAACACCGAGTGCATACCATAGCATACATGATGGACCCTATCATTGAGGCATAGGGTATTAATGCGTAGTCTCTCCTCTTGTGTTCTTGAACACTCAAATTTAGAAAGTTTAATATCGTGAGATATTGGGAGATAACCCTTTCTTGATTGCTCAAGGTTAAATTTAGCAAAAACCTTATCTATGTATGTACTTTTCATAAGACCTAGCAGCCTTCTAGATCTATCTCGGTAGATCTTTATACCAAGTATAAAAGCTGCTTCTCCAAGGTCTTTCATGGAGAACTTCTTTGACAACCATGACTTAACCATTTGAAGAAAAGGAATATAATTTCCTATTAGTAATATGTCATCGATATATAATACAAGGAAAATGATCACACTCCCACTAGCCTTCTTATATACACAGGGTTCATTAGTGTTTGAAAAAAAACCAATTTCTCGGATTGTCTCATCAAACCTAATATTCCAACTCCTTGATGCTTGCTTAAGTCCATAAATGGACTTCTACAACTTGCATACCTTTGAGCCATTCTTGGATGTAAAACTATTAGGTTGTGCCATATACAAACCCCTATCCAGATTCTCGTTAAGGAATGCCATTTTCACAACTATCTGCAAAATCTCATAATTGTAATGAGCGACAATGGCAAGGAGTATCTTAATAGACTTTAGCATGGCTACCGTTGAAAAGGTTATTAGACATGATTTATGTCCTAGAGGTAATTAGGGAGATATATCTTTATTAGCTATAATGTACAAACGGTTTGAATTATTATTAATAATAATTAAGGCATCTTTGTTGCTTATTAGTGTTTTCTATTTATTTATATATCTCGTTAGTATCATATATGTATAGTAATAAATATGTACATGCACATTGATAAGACAAAGTCCGTGATTACTTCATAGCATAAAAGTGTGTGGATATAGTGGGAACTATGTGGTGTGAGAACTGCACATACATTTTGCTATGAATAGTTTAAATATCCCTAGTCATAGTTTCATTAAGACTGGATATCAATGGAATGGATAGACTAGCATGTGTAGGCTTACCCTTGGATTAGATAAAAGAAGCCGATCTCACGAGTTGAAGGTGGTACCTTGAGTTACCACATGGATTTATTAGGGTAATACATTGGAGATCGCTATAAGACAGATACTGAAAAATAACTATGTCCATGTGTTGGTGTCATGTCTTATTGCAGGAGTATTACAAGTATCCTCAGACCTGAGATATTGGTTTCCTTTGTGTAGGAGTTGGTATACTTTGGGTCATACTTATTCATACCTTGGAGATCAGGATGACATAGGTGATTACGGGTATAATGATGATCACATGTTGGAACGATGAGTAGTTAAGATGGGATCCATCGCTCCTGATATAGTGATATAATGGGAGATGCACTTAGGGCCCCTTATTGAAGTGACACACTCATAAACCTCTGATTAGAGTTTAATATTGAACAAGTTTCTAGTCAATCTTGATACATAATGGTCGAGTGGTGTTCTTCGTGAACAAGTCTAATTCCAAGATAGCTACGCTATTACATGAGCTAACACTTAATCCAAGCTCAATTAATTGGATGGTACTTTACCTGATGGAAGGAGTGTATTGTATTGGTTATTACTGCAGAACTGGATCAAGTCACAAGCACGTGACATTCCAAGAATCAGGGGATCATACACCTTTGCTAGAAAGCCCATTTGATCATCTAGAGCTATTAGGTTCCATATTGATCTGGAACACTGAGCCTAAAGGTTCCTGGATGGGAAGCCAAGTTTAGGTTAACCTCTAGCAACTCAATACTTTAGGATCCTATGAGGTCACACACTTTGGGTCTTTATCGGACTAAGTAAAGAACCTATAGACTAGGTCTATGCTGAAAATATAAGTTATAGAATTCGTTAGAAAAATTATTAATTGGTTGGATCGAATTAATAATTAAAGGGAATAAAGAGGAAATAGGGAAAAATTGCACGGAGCATAGCAAGGGATTTTTTGTTGTGAGTGGGCCCCAAAGGAACACGGGTTGTTTAAAGTGGGGCTTGTGCTCTAGCGGGCTGGAAGCTCGCAAGCGCTGTCCATGACAGCGCTTACCCGGGGTTGAAATGCAAGCCCGCTAGGCTGCACGGGCAGCCCAGAATTGCTTGCCTTGCCGATTAGATTCGCGGGTTAGTCCGCGGGTCCTACTGACCCGGGCGACTGACCCACATAGTGGGATGGGATAATGCCATCCAACTTTGTGTTTGAGGGGAGTCAAACACTCCCCCTTTTCCCCTATATATAGGCCTCCCTCTCTCATCATTCTACACACTTATGCTCAATTTTTCCTTTGAGTTCAACATCTCTCTCTTTGTTCATTGTGCGAGATCCTCCACGAGTTTCTCAAAACAAATAAAGAATTCTTTTGATGGCTCTGTCTAAAGTGAGCCTTCTCAGATTATTTTCGGGTTGACCTTTGAGCGGTCTAACTGCTGCTGTTTACTAACGGGTTCTTTTGGTCGGTGAAGATCTATGTGGATCAATCATAGAGGATCTCTTAGTTTGGAAGCTCGTGCTAACTAAAATCTATCGAATTGCTCTAAGGGAACACCGTCAGCAAAAGAGAGAAAACACGCATCTACTGGTAATGCTCTAAACATAGATGCTAGGTTTATTTTATAAGCTTTATAAATCTAAAAGCATCCATGGAACATTTTAAATTAGATTATATCAATAATGGCATGCTTAGGAGATCTTTAGATTAATTTTAAGTTTTAAAATTCTACCTTGCAACGTTTGCATATTCAATTACTATCTTGATTAACCAGCAGTGGTATCAGAACCTACCTTATGCTATGAATGATTGATAATAATGTGTTAAAATTCTATTTCCTATGAATTGATTAAAGTATGCTATGCATGACTTAAGGTTAAATTCTTGTTATAGAAAATGATGTGATAGCTAGATTAAGGTTTTGCTCAAACTTAATCTAGGTGAATATCATATAAATTAGCTATATTTTACCACACATGTAAATGCTTTGATTTAGGGTCATCCCGGACTTCACTCAATTAAAGAATGATATCTTTAAATTATAGTTGTCCCATGGTACAACGAATCAAAGTGCTCATGATTATTTTGGCAAGGATTGGACTTGGCTTCTCATTCACTTCAAGGGAGGTCTCTCATACCTGGAAATCTCCATTGGACTCAAAATTACCCAATGGACTTTTAAAACTTAGTCAATTTCTAGTATGAGAATTAGATTTCGCATATGGTTTTACAAACATGGTTTAAGTTGTTAAATTAAAACTTATAAACATAGGTGCAATGACTTATACATGGACCTTGTTTGTTTTGCTTGCTATGTGGAGTCTTGACATAATGGAATGATTATGATATACCAGTCCAGAGCATGTTCCCTTAGAGTTAATAATTCCAAATAGCCTGGAATTATTATTTTCATAGTCATATCCATCGTATAAGACCTAAACTAGGGCAAGACCAGCAGCACTAATAAAATCCCCACAATAATATTAAGTAGGTATAGAGTCTTCCCATCATAAGTTATGATAGGAACCTTATTAATGGATGTAAGCACATATAAAACATGCATTTGGTTACGAGACTGGATGGGGTTAAAGCCTTAACCAAGATGGGTTAGTTGTCCATATTATTGGAGCTAATGCCAAATTGGAGATGCATTTGAGGTATCGTAAAATTGGGTATGCAAGTCTCAAGAAAGAAAACTCAAATTGATTAGCAATTGTAAGAGATGCAAATGGACGGGTTCCAACCATGCTTGTTTTATTATGGCTTGACCTTCGATGGTGGGGGTCATGATGAGTGGCTATGGATGCTACCTACTAAGGAAAATTGGTTCAATAGAATTTCCCGAATTTAAATAGAAGGGGCTATTTGAATGTCGAGAAAATTGTAGGAAATATGTGTTTAATTAAAGACCTTATATTAAATGCATGTACATATACTAATGTCTAAACAAATTCTATTTTGTATCTAGGTTGAGCAATGAATCCGAACGTAAGTCTCCATCCGATAATTGACAATAAATTGACAGGAATCAATTTTGATGACTAGTTCAAAGCTCTTAGAAAGGAGCCTGAGAAAAGCCACATGGATTATGTTCTAGAATATCTGGAACCAATCAATCCTAATGCTGAGGCTTGTATCCAAGAAGCATATCTTAAGCACAAGAATGTTGCTTTTGTGGTGTCATTAGTGATGCTTGAAACCATGAGTTTGAAGCTTAAGAAACATCATGAAGATATGGACCTAAAATCCATGTTGATTCATCTTAGAGGACTTCATGAGGGCATGGAAGTTGAATTGAGATTTCTCTATAACTCCGAGAGAGATGATGTGATCCTAGCCACTAAGAGATGCATAGAATACTTACAGTATTCAAGAAGATTGGTTCAAATAGGAATCAACACATATTCTAAACATGACATGCAGCTTATAATAAAAAGTCTATCTGATAAATATTCACCCATTGTGTATCTCATGTAAAGGAAAACCAACAAGACATCTGAGTTTATCAGGAAACTTAGAAGTTTTGAAGAAAGCCTAAGAGCTAGAGGAACAGGTACCTTGGCAAGTAGAACTTGCATTAAAGTAAAGGTTTCAAACCCATCAACAGGAAGGTCAAGAATGTGGTTAGTGAAAAGGAGAAGCCCAAAGGAATATTTTTGTGTGTGGAAGGCCCAAACATTGGAAACGTGATTGCAAAGCTCTGATTTCTAAACAAGTGAAGAAGAAGCCAAGTGAGGCATCTACTTCAGGTATGTTCATGATAGAGAGTTTCTCTACAGTTCCCTATGAGTCGACTTGGGTATTAATTACTGGTTGTGGTACTCATATTTGTACTTCTATGCATGACCATGGAATAGTAGGAGTCTTGCAAGGAGGGAAATGAACCTAAGAGTTGAAAATGGATCATGGGGTTACTGCAACAGCTGTAGGGACATATAGCCATCGTTTGCCTAGCGGCCTAGTTTTAGTTTTGAACAATTGTAATTATATTCCTGCTGTCACTAAGAATATTATTTCTATTTCACTTTTAGCAACAGAGGGATTTGAAATTTTATTTTCTAATAATAAATGTTAAATTCAACATGATAATGTTCTTTATGCTTGTGGAATATCTATGGATGACATTTTACATTCTAGATACTAAAACCGAAATACTAAATATGAGCATTGTTAAGAAATCGAGATTAGATAATGGGGAACCTCATACTTATGGCATTGCCATCTCGGCTTTATAAATGAGACTCGCTTAACTAAGTTAACATAAATGTGGAGACTTAGGCCCAATGGAATGGGTATCCTATGGTGCATGCAAACCTTATTTAAATGGGAAGATGACTAAGAAACCTTTTAAAGGAAAGGAATAACATGCCACTAGTACTTTGAAAATAATACATTCTGATGTATGTGGTCTAATGAGTGTTAAGACACGTGAGGGTTTCGTCTACTTCATAACCTTTATCGATGATTACTCGTGATATGGTTATTTGTACCTTATGAGGTACAAGTTTGAAAGTTTTGAGAAATTCAAAGAGTTCAGAACTGAAGTGGAGAAACAGCTTGGGAAAAGTATCAAGACCCTTCGATTTGATCAAGGCTGTGAATACTTAAGCTAAGAGTTTCAGGATTATCTAAGGGATAATGGTATTTTATCCCAGTGGACACCTCCTTATACACTCTAACACAATGGAGTGTTAGAAAGGAGGAATCAAACCCTACTCAACATGGTTTGATCAATGATGAGCCAAGTAGAACTCAACAGATCCTTTTAGGGTTATGCACTTGAGAGTGTAGTTTATATTCTCAATAGAGTACCCTCTAAATCAGTTGATCAATCTCCATACGAGTTATTGTATGGTAAGAAACCCGCTCTTTCTCACCTGAGAGTTTGGGGATGTCCTACTTACGTAAAGAGGATGAGTTCAGATAAGCTGGGTGTTAAGTCTGAGGTGTTTGTTAGTAGGTTACTCTAAGGAGACTATAGGGTATACCTTCTTTGATCCCAAGGAACAAAAAGTCTTTATTTCCAGAAATGCTCAATTCCTCGAGAAGGAGCATATATTTGTGAAAGCTAGTGGGAGCAATCTTGAGCTGAGCACTCAAGAAGATCAAATAGATAATCAAATGATTATACCTACACCTGTTACATAAGATAGTGTAAGCATGGAACAACCTACTATAACATTGACATTGCATAGGTTAGGCCAGGCTCCAATAGCTCCCGAACGATACGTGTTTTTCATCTTTGATGACAAGCATCTATTCCTTATGGAAGATGATGAGCCCAAGATTTACAAGGAGGCAATGGAAGGCTCAAAATTTGACAAATGGCTTACATCCATGAGGTCAAAAATCGACTCCATGTATGAAATTCAAGTCTGGAGATTGATTAATGCTCCAAGTGGGATTAGGCCCATAGGATGCAAGTGGGCTTTCCAGAAGAAAACTAACATGGACGATAACATAGTTACCTATAAAGCAAGGATGGTTGCAAAAGGGTATAGTAAAAAAGAAGGCATTGACTATGATGAGACCTATTTACCGGTGGCCATAATGAAGTCTATCAAGATACTCCTTGCCATCGCTGCTCATTACGATTATGAGATTTGGCAAATGGATGTGAAGATAACATTCCTTAATGGGAATTTGGACTGGGATGTGTTTATGGCATAACCTGAGGGTTTTACATCCAAGGATGGCTAGGTATTCAAGTTGCAGAAGTCCATTTATGGACTTAAGCAAGCATTGAGGAGTTGGAATATTAGGTTTGAAGAGACAATCTAAGAAATTAGTTTTGTGTGAAACGCTAATGAGCCCTGTGTATATAAGAAGGCTAGTGGGAGTGCGATCGTTTTTCTTGTATTATATTTTGATGACATATTATATTCTTTTTCTTCAGAGATTTATGTGTTCGCAAGATTTTGACTACACTCGTTTCGAAAAACTTATACCCGGTAACGGTGTCAAAAACTTGTTCCCCACTTTTCTACTGATAAGATAAAAGTTATAAATACGAACAGGTGTTGTCAGTACTGCTTATCAAATAGAAAAATGATGATAACTGCAAGTATACAGTTGCGATGTAGTTTTAAAAGATTATCTATCCCAGAGGAAAGGAATTCGGTTCTAAGGGCCAACTAGAGTTACGAAACAAAAGAAAATAAAATAAATTGGAGGGTTTTGAAATGGTGGACTGATGAATAAATAGATGCATGAACAGATTAGAGAAGATGTAAACTATATAGATATTCCATAAGAGCAAGTATAGTGGAGAAAAACATGCAAAATCATCAAGAATATTTCGTACACTAGATAAATTTAACAAACACGGTTCCAAATGCCCAAATATTCAATAATTCACCGTAGAGCAACACATGAAATGAATTTTCTAAATCTAGGGTGAACAAATTATAACACTTATAAAAACTTGGATAACAATATTACTATGCTTAGTACGGATCGCTCTCACATAGCCATATTAGCAAGTTACCACTCCAAAAATGTTAGCTCACTAAACAACGTTATAATCACAGATCTAGTGATAATACACAATCTTGTTAACCCCGAAATCACTCTTAAAGTTAACTCGAAGGCATATAACTTTATTAATATAAGAGATGCAAGATGAAATACTCATTATGACACATAGACATATCATAAACTTCGAAATAGGAAGTATAAGTAGAAAACAAAGTAAAGTTGTAAGGTATGCAACTGAAAGCTAAAGTTGATCAAACCGTATCCACTCTTTTAATGGGAGTCGTCATTTCCTGCAATTCTTGCATCTACTTTGAATTTGGCTAGAATCGTACAAAACCTCTGCTAGGATGCTATTCTTTGTGAATATCGAATAAATGAATGTTGAAGAACAAAAAATTTTATTGATAAGTGCTTTGCAATTACACTCATACAACAATCACTCGAAATTATGGAGAAATCTAGTGATCGAAATAAGAATCAAATCACTTATACATTTTTCTCACTAACACTTTGAAAGTAGCAAAATCTAGATAATCTTCACTCTCTATCTATGCATACATGTTTTCAACTATCACCGTATATCATCCACCACACACTCTAAAAAATGAGTAAGTTTGTACCCTATTTATAGAATGCGAGTGGTTACGTCTATCTAAACGAAGAGTCGTGTCCATTGGCGAAGGGTTGCATCACTTCAATGTGATTGGATGCAAGGTTTCATCCTCATCTACAATGGAAAGACAACTTTTCATGATTGGTCTGCTTCCAAAAGGTGTCTTTTCATTTGACAGTTGATGGCGATTGATCGTTTTTATCCGGCGGTTGGTAGTTGTGAAGAGTTGACCAAAAACTATCACAAGTCGCTAGTGCAATATGCATGTCACGATCGTGAACAATAGTTGGTAACTTACTACTTGTGAAGAATGATAAGTCGCGATCATGAGAGCTAGTCATGAGCGTGACTTGTCCAATCGCAAATAGGAATCATGATCGTGACATGGTTGCGACTTATGTTTTTCTTCATGATTCTTCTTTGCAACTTAACCGATCTTTGTAAACTTCAATCCTAAGCAAATTCCTTATGTTCCATGCATCTTTTTACACCTTTTTCACTCTTTTTACGTAGAATTCCATCTTTGATCATTTTACTCCCAAGATTCACCTAGTTTCTGCACTTGCATAAAAAACAACTACATACCATGTGAAATCTTTTATATGAAGTATAAAATGACTCTAAACCACATCATTTTATGATTGAAAATATCAAGATAATAAGTGTAATTATACA
>CATIWQ010702537.1:0-10316 GCA_949673415.1 Euphorbia schlechtendalii
GAGTAAAAGTTGAGCTGTGCTTGCTATGTAGTCTCTTTAGCTCACCTGAACCCAATATTCGTTATTGTTGGGCAAGGCCTTGAATTTTGGGCTAAGAGATTTCGATGTGAGTCCTGATCAAGCTCAGCCCAACCCGGTTCACTGAAGGGTAGATGGTTCTTGCAATGCTTTCTCAGACTCGAGGGTTTGGTTCATGGCAGCTTAGTTTTGTACAAGGCGACTCTACTGAAGCGGAAGCGTGACCAGTAGTACAAGGCTCGAAATTGCCATTTCCATAAAAACTACATGGCCAAGATTCCTCAAGTAATGGTGCAACATTGCTAGCCTACCGACAAGGAAATGTTTGTGCTCATTTTTTGGCCCATTATGCTTTTCAGTTTCATCTTGGCATCTCCTTGTTAGAGCAGCCTCCAACTGACATCCTTAATTAGTTGGAAAAATTTAGGAGTTATTTCAAAAGAATCTCTTTGGTACTTTTTATTTGCTAGTGATTGAGAGAATTATTTTTATTAGTTAATATAATGTTATGGCTTATGTACATGTTTTTATAAACATGTAGTGATGAGTTTTATTATTTAAAATTATAAATTAAACCAGTTTTGAAAACTCTTTTTCTATAGCTTGTTTTAAACAAAGTTAACCTTATTTTGTTTCTTGTTACTGTTGGACCACTCATCATACTATTGATCTAACGGTGATAGGAGTTAAAGTAATTGAGATTTTGTTAAAATCCCCATAAACTTTGGCTCATATTAATCAACCATTTTTTATTCTTAACGAGTTTTTATTTATCATTATGGGTCATACGATTTTAGTTTGAAAACCATAACTTTTTGTTATTTAATCAATCCGACAATAAAAATAATAGTGTTACAAAAGGATACTATAATTTAATCATATTATTTAAAAATTATACATCAAAATTTGAGTAATTTTCGATTTCATTATGATTTTTTAAACGTTATAATCACATTTTAATTAAAAAAAATATTTGTACTTCTCAAAAAATTCTAAATTTAATTATTAAGGTGTATTGAATTTTTATTAACTAAGCTTCAAAATTTCAGCTCAAAATGCACTAGATTATGGGTGTTAACAAGCCTAGTGGCTCGCAAACAGTTCGAGATTCGACTCGATCAAAGCTCGGCCAGAGTTCGATTCGATAGAGCTCTACTTGAGTTCCAGATCTGCTCGAGATATTAACAAAACAAGCCAAGATTTTAATAATTCGGTTTGAAAGCTCGCAAACATGTTCATATTATTTTTCTACTTAATAAATTAGTAAAAAAACAAATTACACGATTGGTGAGTAATAAGTAAAATAATATCTTTTATATGACTTTCTATTATATTTTTTAGAGTAACGATGAATAAGGAAATACTTGAAAAGATATTATTTTAAAGTTAATTTAGTTCATGGCTCTGCGAAACCATGTTTTTTAATCATACTTTAGTTTATTTTTTTTGGATTATATATTTGAATTTTTATTTTGTCAAAATGTTGTATTTGGAAAAAAAATAGTTAAAAATTTAACATGAGTAAATGAGGGTTGTTAAGCTCGCAAACTCGCGAGCTCGAGCTGAGCTGAATTATTCTAAGCTCGATGAGCTTTGAGCCGAGCCAAGCCCGAATATTTTCATTCACGAGCCCATGACTATTCGGTCTCGGTTCGGCTCGTTAACACTCCTACACCAGATATCACTCTTCATGACTTAATTAAAAATTAAAATTTTTACTAACTTTTTGAACCCACTAGACCTGGGAGTGGGCTGGGCATTATCGGGCCCAACTAAAAAATGAGTAATCCAAGCCCGGCCCGACCCATGAAAAAACACATCGGGTTCGGGCCAGAGCCTTTAATAAAATAATCAAAACCAAGTCCATCCCGCGAGCTTAACTATTAATTGTTCCAAATAAAAAAAATTTAATATTTATACTAAAAAATAATTTAAAAAAAAAATTTCAAATATATTTGTATAAGCCACACATTTAGCAAAAAAATGAAATTTTCAACCATATAATTTTTTTACTATGATTATATAAAATTAATACATATTTTTTAACATATTAATTAATTTTTCAGGCCGGACTGGCCGGGTTTGAGTTTGAATATTATAACCAAACCCGACATATATCATATTTGGGCCACTTCGGGTTCGGCCGGGCCTAATCTTTAATTACCGTGTCCAAGCTCATCCCATGAAGAGTGGGCCTAGACGGGTTCCACAGGCCAACGGGCCCGTGCCCAGGTCTAGAACCCACAAATAACCTTTTGGAAAAAAAATTTTACAAAAACTTTTTTACAAAACGATCAAATCACAGAGAATGTTTTTTAAGTTTTTTTTATTCCATGCCCTTGTATTTCCAACAGTATATTCCTCGTTAGGCAAAACTTTGCTATACAGTAATTGTTGCTTGGTTCAGTGTGCTTTTCCTTGTGGTTTTGTTTTTCTTCTTTGTTTGGATTTTTTGTATTACCAAAAAAAAAAGAGTGATTTTGTGATTTTGGATTTAATTTTCTTATTTTAATTCAACAATTGAATTGATTGTCATGCGGCCATTCCGAAATATTGACATTTGTAACCAAATATTACATGGGCCTATGAAATGGGCCTTCCAAAACAAGAACCATTCTTGAAATTTAATTCCAGAAATAAGATATCATATCAATTGGACTGAAATTTTGTTTTGCCTCTTTTGGCAAGAGAAACTGAATCGAGAAAATTATTAGAAATCCGTATAAAATTTAATTAAATATGATTGTAATTTGTAGCACTCAGGATGATGAAGTTTGTTTGGGATTGCTATTAGAACTGCTATCACGAAAAACTACATTTACAAATTTTTAATTGAACATATTTCAACATTGAACAAAAGATTTTGACTCTTAATACTAATTAATTAGGAACTATTTGATATTAATTTTCAAAGTTTTTTGGGATAACATCATGGAAAAGTTTGAAAATTGAGCTTTCGAAAAAAAACATTGAGAAAACAATCCCAAACTTAACCGTAATCTTGAAATTAAGCTAAAATCATGTATAGAAGATTTTGACCAAAATAGTTGCGATTATGAAATGTTAGGTTAATTAAAAGAAGCACTTTGCAATTGTGTAGTCATATAGACAATAACAAGTGATTGACCTCGAAACCACAATTCGAAAAGGCAAAGAGAGGGCCATAGCGTATTGATTGGTTTGGCAAACTTTCCAGTTTGATAATATATCAATTAATGAAACTCGACATTTTGATTTGATTGCTAATGCCTAAAATGTGTTCAATATTTTCTCAAATTAAATTAATACTAGTTTAAGTGGAGAATTCTCAAAAGGAGAACAAGCAACTCAACCCCACTATTTCAGGATATATACGCAATTATCCATTGCACATCATCACCTTTTTCAATCTTCTGCACATGTTATGTTTCAATTTAATTGGCTTAGTATTAGCATAATTTAATTGCATAATCAACAAATTCAAGACTTGTTTTATTTTTGCACTACAATTTTGATAATCATGAACGTTCTTATGAGAAATTAAGACGATATGTTAATTAAAGGAGACAAGAATATGGACTTTGGTTTGATAGCAAATGATTGTAATAATGTTATTTTGGAATCATATGCATAATATATCTAATTTGATTGTTATCATGAAAACACAAAGCTGAAAAGGCATTAGCCTTGTTATGATTAATTTTTCTATATATTAAATACATTTTATTAAAAAAATACATTGAATACATAATTTTCTTTACTTTACTAATCTCACAGTTAACAATTATGCATATCATGGTTGAAAATCGTTCCATGTTACAAATTAAAAGTACGCATGATTTTTTATCCATTAAGTAAATTTTTAATAATAAATTTTTCTAAAAATTTGTTACGTGCCACAAAATATTTGAGATGTAAAAAAAGATCATTGAATTCAGTGCGTTGAAAAATTTGATCACGGGGCCAATTTTGAAATCGGCAAAAGTTTGAAGGTCTCAAGTTACTTTTATTAAAAGAGAAAATTTTAAAAGATTTTTTGAAAAGAAATAAAAAGGAGTTTAAAAAATGAGAACACTGATTAACAGAAGAGAGTCGGAAAGATAGTGCAATAAGTTAGTAATAATAATGGAGATAAATAAAGGAGAATTGACAAAAGAAGAGATAGTTTGGATGAAAAGAAAAGGATAGTTAGGCGATGTAAAAGGAAGTGGAAGCCATGTGATTCTTATCTGAGTAACAAAAAAGATCAAAATCCTAATTAAGGATTGCATTAAGAATATGAAGCAAAATACAGAATGTACAGGCTTACAGCTATTCTTGTAACTAATTCTTCTGTATTCTTTGGCTTATTTTTTTACAGAAAAAGTAGAAAAGCTACAGCTACTCATTATTGGTTTGATACCAAGCCATGTGCATTCTTTTATCTTCCCATAACAAAACCTATGGTTAACTTGTGTATATATATACACGACTAAAATGGCTACTTTTATATTTATATATTTGTCGAAAGCTGACTGTTTTCATTTATTATTAACTTGAGTATATAAGGTGAGAAAAATACTTAAGCATTTCATTTCCCAACTAAACTGGTCTGTGATTGCTAACATTTTTTTTATATATATATAAAAAGGAAGCCTTGACGGCTAAGTAGTTAAAATTCAAGAGAAGGAGACTCCAGCAATAACATCAAAAAATGACGGGAACGGAAGAAACGCTGCAAAACTAACCATTCAATCCGCAATCCTATTACCTTCTTCGTATATATGCTTCACAATAAACATCCAGTATCGAGTCATCAACTCTTAAATGTTGATCATCAACCTATAATAGTTATTGACATTAATTTCTCTATGGTTGATAGCCTCAAAAGCAAAACGATTATGTGACATTTAGAGCAAAGTGGTACACTTTTTGAAAAGGGTAATCCCAAAATAACGAAGAAATGGAAACGATAAAAGCATGTACAATTGATAGATTTATAATAAAAAAAATTCATTTTTTTCTGGATTTGCTTCTTGTGCTCTTAGGTAATTCATTCATATCATCAGTTATATGGTAGAAACTGTTACTGATAGTAGGACGGAGCAGGAGAATATTTATATATTAACAGTTGCATAATAGTTTGATGCACTTACGAATTGCAGCTCATTAAAAAATGTTGAAATGATCTGTGATAAGTGATAGATTAAATTTTTTCAACTTGGATTTGACCAAATACAACCGTAAAATATAAAAATGACTTATATTTAATAAAAATTATTCCAATAAAAATACACATATTGAAGAAAAATATATTTTCAGGATAAAATGGCAAAAGAAAAAAAACAATAATAAGATTCTCTGGCCTTGGTTATTTAATATTTTTCTTGTTAACCTAAGATGGAAACCCATTCCCTTTTATCAAGTTGGGGAACATAATTTTGGACCGATCGATGTTGAATATTAAGGATACTTGCATGACGCGGTCACATTTTTATTTATTTTTTTCTCTCAGTTTAGAAAATAATTAATAAGTAATAAAATATAGATGATGTTTAGATCCATTGATCTCAGCAAATAAAAAAAGGTGTCTTTTATGTATATTACAGGATGTTCAAAGCATATAATATAATCCGAAAATAAGGATTGATCAGAAAGAATCACCGACTCCACAATCAGAATATATGTGATCATACAAATTAAATAATCTAGCATAAAACAACAAAAAAAGATCCACTTTATAATTAGTTAATCTGTCAAGTAGCCGAAGTGTCATTATTCAAGCATAGAAAAATGGAAGATTAAGAATAAATTTAAGAAGATTATAAGTTGGTGAGATGGGTTTAAAAATGGGAAATTAAAGTGGGGGCCTTTTAGTGCAGTAGTTATATGGTCAGCATCTTAGGCAACGGTGAGATTATAGAGAAAATAAATCCAATGAATGAAGAAGTTAGGTTGACGAAAATGAAACTTGGGTTGTACTTCGAAAACGAAACCGTCATATCCGACATTCATGTGCAATGTACAATGTTAACTAAATTCCTACATTCCATATCTGAAGCGTATACACAAATTCAATTCATAGTAGGACCGTATTTGAAGTGTGTTAGAAACTACAACCGTATGAGAATATGAATCCTTATTTTTCAAGCTTCAAAAGCTATAATAGTATGGGACTATTTGGTACACGTTAACTATTATTGTTAAAGATTTATTATTATTATTATTATTATTGTTTATTGGTAGTATGGAAATACCACTTCTATCTTATAAGTTTATAGATAGATCTGTTTAATCCAGCTGCTATGTTTAATTATTGTGATTGTTGTATGTTGTTGCTAATATCTTTTTTTTCTCTGAAATATCAAAAACAAACTGTAAACATTTATTTACAACTGTTTGATGCAAAAAGAAAAAGTAGATTTTGTGCATATTTGCCAAACAAGCGTAGAAAGAAGTAAAGTAAAATAAAAACAGATGCTGGTAGTTTGTTGTTGAAAATGGCTTGCAAAAATGGATATAGAGACACATAGGGTTTTTGTGTTGCTTAACTTGCAGTCTACCCTCTACCCATTTCTCTACAGCTGCACTTTGTATTCTCGGAATGTTTCTTTTCTTAATATAAAATCCGCTCCTATATCAAATGTGGTGCTCACATTTTACTAGACAAATATATATCACATGATCCGAATCATCAAAGGTACATCTCACCTGAGTAAAAATATTTATATAATGTACCAAAAAATGCAATTTATAACTGCCTACCACCTAATATCAAATGTTAGGCAACTGCTTTTAATTTAAATTTTATTGAATTTCAATTCTTACTCTTTTTTTTGTATATTGAGTTGTCAAAATTTTTGTTTCCTTGCATTGATTAAAAAATATTTTGTATACACCATTTTATTAAGGGTTTTCTTTTCATTACTGATGTTTTATTAGTAAATTTTTAATATAAAATAAATTGAATATCTGTATATTTTAAATTTTCAAAACACAATTTGAAATAGGAGTTCCACAATAGGACATGCTTCAATCCTAACGGATATCTTAGTCATACATATAACTTTGAAATCTTGATGCAACTAAACTTAATTACATGAACTATACTTGTATTACAATTGGAGTGCGTTGGGACAAGTTCTTCTTTTAAACAATGTATAAATCAAAGTGATTTTCATGGATTTTTAAAAAATTAAGACTCGGAAGAATCTAAATTCAACTTAAGTTAAGTGTAATAATAGAGTTCAATTATGAAACATTAGAAGCTAATTTATTTATTGCAATGGATATTAACTAGACATCTATTATTGTCGTTTAGCTATTAAAGTTCTCCTTCCCATTAATACACTATCATGACGAAGTGTTAGTTTTAGGTTGATAAATTAATTAAGACATACTATTATTGTTATAAGTGAAAAAAGTTGATTGACAATTGTATACGAAGATATTTATACTAGAAAGGTCACAATTTCTAACTTCAAGTTCAGTAGAAAATATTTGTAACTGCAGTACTACAGAAATTAATGAAACGATCCATTAGAAAAAAGAGCTTACATTACTATAAATCAAAGTTGAAATAATTAAGAAAAATGTCATTCAAGTAAAAAAGGAAGGGAAACATGAAATGATGGTTGAGGTAAGGCCCGCTGGTATTCATGAAAAGCTTTTGGCACGCTCTCTCGGTGAGGAGAAACTATGTATTATCTATAACAATATTAGTATTTTTTTAGATTAATAGATCTTACAAATGATTATAAAATTGGTATGGTTCTATGATATGGACTTTGAACCCTTTTCTCTGTGTATTGTTTTCAACTGAAAATGATATGACTTTGTATAATAATATAAAAATGCTTTTTTAGGGTCCCCAATTTACATATTTAATTATGCCCTTACATTTCAAAAACCTTTGATGGGTCTTGTTCATCTACTCTCCATCTTTTTCCCCTTAATAATTAAAAATTCAATGAGTCAACAACCCATTATTTCTTTCTTTTGAAACAACACGGTTCATACTAATTATATATGGTTCAAGTATGTACTGTAATCATTTTACTAAAATTTGATTAAATAGTACTCCTGTTTAGCTCTTTTATTTCATAAAATATACTACTAAAATAATTTGTTGTTAAGAGAATAAAACTGTTCAATGTACGTATAAATTTGTGAGTACATACATTTATTCACATCAAAATTTGATATAATCTAAATATTACTATTTACCGATGTATACTTTTGTAGTTTTGCTATACAATTTCAAGATTTGAAATGTACTTAAAATTGTAGAGAAAATACAATGGTAATACTAGTATGTTGGTCTAAAAGACTCGCCAGACCAAACTTAGGCTAATTAAGAGGCACTCATTCATTAAAGGGTTCGCCCAGTGCTTAAAAGACATATATTAGAGATTTAGTTATCCCAACTTAACTATCTTTGTAATTGTATATAACATACTGGCATATGATGCGAGGTAACCAATTCTCTCTATGATTATTTATATTCCCATACTCATTAACCAGCAACTAACTTAAGCATTAGATAGCCTTGGTCGTCAACCGACCACTATATCCTCTTTTCTAGCCTTGTAGGAAGCTTTTGTTTGGATCTCGCAGTTCTATACAGTAACCACACTATCAAACACATATCACCTGAGTTAAAATAAGTTTTTAAAAAAACAAATAAAAATTAAAAAGGGAAGGGCGTGTAGAGAGCATGTGAGAAGGGGAGACCACCAGTTGGTTATGTCTAGTGTGTGGGTCTCTTTTCCCTTTTATGCATACATACTCCTTCTACTTCTACATACTCCTTCTACTTCTACTGCCCATTTTTCTTGTTTTTATTCGCTTCCATTTCTTGTATTATTTATTTTTGTACCCGTGAGTTCTTATATTATTCACTAACTTATATACATACCAATAATGAGCCCATGTGAAGTCAATATTTTGATTTCTCTTCTATTTTTGTTCAATATTTCTCGTCTTCTATTTTATTTATTCAATCTTCTACTAATTTCTACATTAGTTTGTCAATATATATATATATATATATATATATATATATATATATATATATATATATATATATATATATATATATATATATATATATATAATTTGTAACTCAAATACCAAAAATTTTACAAAGTCAAGTTAATAATTTAGCATGAAACTGCAATAAAACAATTAAGTGGATAGCTAAATGTATAACAATTCTTAGTCATTCAATCATAAAATGAATTATGGAGTCTCATCAATTCAATTCATGTTGCATTACAAGTATTCTAACTGCAACCAATTTTTTTTTTTGTTAAATGTAAAACTTCCAATTATGCAACATAATTTAAGTTAAAGAGAAAAAAGAATTGTAAACGAATTGAATAATGTTAGATATCAAAGGCTTAATAGAGTTTCATTGGAATCATAACTGGCTAACAGAATTGTAAAATAGAATTGCAAGTTGTAATTAGTTAGCTATTAAGATAGATTCAATTACCATTGTACCCTCAATGCTATGTTGGTAATATTAGTACATATATACTCTGTAATTGTAATTGAAAGGTATCAATGAATTTACACAACAGAATTTCTTTCTCTCTCCTTCTTTTCTCTGTCTCTCTCTTCTCAACTATTCTTTTCTCTTCTAATTTTCTTAATTCTTCGGTTGATCTCCGATCAGCTTAGCCATCCAGCTTCCCTAGCCTGACAATTGGTATCAAAGCGCACTGTTCCTCCGACCGGCGCCAATGGCTACAACAAAGAAAATTGAAGTTCTAGAAAATCAGATTGAGGTATTGACTGCCTCGATCCATGAAAGAAACGAAAGAAACACAGAGAGGTTTGATACCTTGGAATCTCGAATGTTGATTCAAGAAGGCCACTTGAATGGCGTTCGAAAAGAGCTGAATGAGTTCCAGAAATCGCAGGAAGGCGCGAATCAAAAATTTCAAGATTCTATAGGTTCCATTTTCCAAGAACTCAAGAAAATGAACCAACGAAATAACCCCAACCCCGATCCTCATGCTAGTACCTCTAAACAAACCCAATATGTCCAAAAATCTTCAGAAAACACTTATACCCAATTTTTTCATGGAGTTGTTGATAGTCACCCACACCACTGTCACACTGAAGAGACACCACAACCAAAACAGGGCTATTTTAACAAGCTCTTGCCTAAATGTGAATTGCCTCACTTTAGCGGAGAAGATGTGGGGGCTTGGGTGGAGAAGTGTAGGAAGTATTTCCAGCTTTTCGAAGTAATGGAGGAAAGGAAGGTTGAGTTCGTAGGCCTGTACATGGAGGGGAAGGCTGAAAGATGGTTTAAAAATTAGAATCCAATT
>CATIWQ010702645.1:0-16582 GCA_949673415.1 Euphorbia schlechtendalii
GAAACGAGTGTAGCCAAGACTCACAAACAAGTTTTTAGAACCATTAGTTATTAAACTTATCAGTGGAAAAGTGGCGAAAAGTATCTGAGCGGGGATATGATTATAGGGTCATCATATGCATACATATAGAAAGTTAGCACATGTTAATATTTAACATTTTATCACCTCTATATAGGGCTGATGAAAATGTTAACTCGAGGAGAGAGGAACCTGCCAGAACACAACCTATAGGATCACCTATGCATTTGTGTGCATCGAATGTACGTCATGAGGTTTCAGTGGTACAAGAACCTCCACCATATGCTCAAAGAGTTTAGTGGAGCTACAGATCCAACTATTGCAGAAAGATGGTTAAAAAGGTTGGAATGAATTTTTAACATGATGCATTGTACTCCAAAAGAGAAATTCGATTATGCAGTGTTCTTGCTTCAAAACGATGGTTACGACTAGTGGGAGACGGTTCCGAGAAGTAAAGTTCAGCCTCCTGTTTTGACCTGGGATGATTTTGTTCGAGAATTTAAGAAAATTACATACCAAATGTGTATATTAATGATAAAAGAAGGCAATTTTTGAATTTGAGACAGGGCAGGATGTCATTGGCTGAGTATGAGGTGAAATTTAATCAGTTATCCAGCTCTTTACCATCTTTAGTTGCTATTGAGAAAGATAAATGTAAGAAGTTTCAGGAGGGGCTCAGATATGAAATTCGAAACAAAATAGCTCAATTAGAAATTGATAGTTATTTGAAACTGAAAAATGATGCAATAAGAGCCGAAAGACTAGAAAAAGAAAATGATGACTACAAAGCTTGGAGAAGTCAGAGTAATTTCGGAGATGATCAAAGTAAAAAGTCTTCCAACGTTAAACATATTCTTCTCCATCATAGTTTTCAGTCAGAGGAGGATATTCTGAGAATAAAGGAGGTAGAACGTATACTCAAACTTATTCGAGACAAAGTCAAGGACAAAGTTCTAGACCAAAACCTCAGTGTACACAATGTGGGAAATACCATGAAGGAGAATTTAGGAGATTGACTGGAGATTGTTTCTTATGTGGTTATTTTGAACATTTGATACGTAACTGTCTTAAGCGAGGAGTATCTGAAAGAACTCATTAAGAGAATACAATTCAGAATACTAGAGTTAGTGGAGCTAGTGGGGTAGCAGGAAGAGGCAGGAGTAGAGGAGGAACTACAAGTAATATTGGAAGATCTGAGGCTCAAAGTTCTAGGCCTCTAACACAGGCTCGAATGTTTGCTATGACTCGTCAGGAAGCGATTGATGCACCGGAAGTTGTTACTGGTATGATTTCTATTTGCAACATAAATGTTTTTGCATTAATTGATCCTGGATCCACTCATTCATTCATATCATCAAGCTTGATATCACGATTGCATATAAGTTGTGAACCTTTAGGATTTACTCTTAATGTGGGAACTCCACTGGGTGATTTAGTTGTTGTGAATCATGTGTATCAAAATTGTTCAATTCATATCGATAAAGTAGTGTTAAGTACATATTTGATTAGAATGAATATTAGAGAATTTGATGTGATTTTGGGTATGGATTGGTTGATGAAACATCATGCGATTGTTAATTATTTTACCATAGAAGTTATTTTAGAATCACCAGGTCAGTCAAAAGTTATTTTTCGAGGTGAACGCCAGATAGTGCCTACTTGTTTAATTTCCGCAATTAGTGCTCTTCGTTTAATAAAAAATGGATGTGAGGCATATTTAGCTCATGTTATTGATAGTAAGGCATTAGTTGTGTCACTTGAGGATATTCCTGTGGTTAGAGAATTTCTAAATGTATTTCTGACAGATTTACCGGGATTACCACCTGATAGGGAAACAGAATTTACGATTGATTTAATTCCAGGGACTACGCCTATTTCTATTTCACCATAGAGAATGGCTCTAGTGGAATTGAAAGAGTTAAAGACACAATTGTAGGAATTACTTGATAAGGGATTTATCAGACCTAGTGTGTCTCCTTGGGGTGCTCCGGTATTATTTGTTAAGAAGAAGGATGGTACGATGTGGCTTTGCATTGATTATAGGTAGTTGAATAGAGTCACAGTAAAAAAAAAATATCCTTTACCTCGTATTGATGATTTATTTGATCAACTACAAGGAGTACAAATATTTTCAAAGATTGATTTGAGGTCAGGATATCATTAACTTAGAATTTCATAGCAGGACATTCCAAAAACTACTTTCAAAACTTGATATGGGCATTATGTGTTTCTTGTGATGCTGTTTGGTTTGACGAATGCGCCTGCAGCTTTCATGGCTTTGATGAATAAGGTATTTCAGAAATATCTTGACAAGTTTGTTATTATTTTCATTGATGATATACTTGTGTATTCGAAAACCAATGAGGAACATGAGCAACACTTGAGAATTGTACTTCAGATTTTGAGAGAAAAGCAGTTGTATGCATAACTTAGCAAATGTGAATTTTGGCTAGATCATGTATTATTTTTTAGTCACTTTATTTTTGGTCAAGGCACACAAGTAGATCCTAAGAAGATTAAAGCAGTAGTTCAATGCGAAGCACCGAAAAATGTAGCAGAAATAAGGAGTTTTCGAGGTTTAGCCGGATACTACAGACGATTTGTTAACAGGTTTTCTCTTATTGCTGCTCCTATGACAAAGTTATTATGAAAGAATGTACCATTCTAGTGGATAAATGACTGTTAGAAAATTTTTGATGAATTAAAACGACGATTGACTTTAGCTCCAATTTTGACAATTCCAGTTAGCACAGGAGGATTTGTTGTTTACAGTGATGCTTCTCACCAAGGTCTGGGGTTGTGTTTTAGTGCAACATGGTAAGGTAATTGCATATGCATCAAGATAATTAAAACCATATGAATTATCTTATCTTGTTCATGATTTAGAACTTGCTGATATTGTGTTCGCTTTGAAGATTTGGAGTCATTATTTCATGTTTATACTCATCGATCATAAGAGTTTGAAGTATTTGTTGAGTAAAAAAGAATTGAATATGAGGCAAAGAAGATGGCTAGAGTTATTAAAGGATTATGATTTCACGATTGAATATCATCCGGGAAAAGTAAGTCGATGCTTTGAGTAGAAAATCTACTAGTGTAATGGCTAACCTTCAGGTTTCTAAACTTCTATATTTGGTATAATTACGGGCTATGAATGTTGACTTAAAGCTAGGTGAAAATGGAGCTTTGCTAGCTAATTTCAAAGTGAGACCGATGTTACATGATCGAATCAAAGAAGCTCAATTCCGAGATCCACAATTAAAAGAAATTATGGAAAATGTTAAGAAAGGGAAAAGCACAGACTTTACATTAGAAAGTGGTACTTTGATGTTGGGGAAAAGAATTTGTCTTCCAGATGTTGATAATTTACAAAACGAGATCTTAGAAGAGGCTCATATTATTCTATATGCTATGCATCCGGGAATGAAAAAGATGTATCATACTTTGCGACCTCATTTTTTTTGTCCAGAATGAAGAAAGACATTGCCGAGTACATTTCAAAGTGTTTAACATGTCAACAAGTAAAGATTGAACATCAATCTCCAGGTGGGAAATTGCAACCATTACCTATACCAGTTTGGAAATGGGAAATGGTTACTATGGATTTTGTGTATGGATTTTCGAAAACCCCAAGAAAGAATGATGCTATCTGGGTTATCATTGATAGATTGACAAAGTCAGCTCACTTCTTGCCTTTTCAGTGGGGTTGTTCGTTGGAGAACTTGACAAGGAGATACGTGAATGAAATTGTTAGATTAAACAGTGTACCAGTATCTATTGTGTCAGATAGAGACCCTAGATTTACATCTCAATTTTGGAAAAGTCTTCAACAAGCATTGGGTACAAAACTGAATTTCAGCACTACTTTTCATCCTCAAATAAATGGTCAATCAGAGAGAACAATTCAGACTTTTGAAGAAATGCTTCGAGCTTGTGCTATGGAATTCAAAGGTGCGTGGGATGAATATGTTGCTTTGACGGAATTCGCTTATAATAATCATTATCATAGTAGTAATGGTATGGCACCGTATGAAGCATTGTATGGAAGGAAATGCAGAAGTCCTATATATTGGGATGAAGAAGGAACACGAATATTGGAAGGTCCAGAATTAGTGCAAGATATAGTTGAAAAAGTGAAAATAGTAAGAAGCATACTTAAGGCAGCACAAGATAGACAGAAAAGTTATGATGATCAACATAGACGAGAAATGGAATATCAAGTGGGGGATAAAGTTTTTCTTCGAGTTTCACCTTGGAAAGGCGTGTTAAGATTCAAAAAGAAGGGAAAGTTAAGTCCACGGTATATTGAGTCATCTGAAATTCTTGAAAAGGTTGGTCTACTTGCTTATAGATTGGCACTACTATTAGAGTTAGCTCAAATTCACAATGTTTTTCATGTGAGCATGTTGAGGAAGTATAGGTCAGACCCTACACATGTACTCAAGGACCAAGAAATAGAAATTGTAGATAATTTGAGTTATATGGAGGAACCAGTGGCAATTATTGGGTATAAGACTAAACAATTGCGAAACAAGGAAATATCATTGGTCAAAGTACTTTGGAAAAGTCATTCACTTGAGGAAGTTACTTGGGAAACAGAGGAACAAATGAGAAAGGATTATCCTTTTCTATTTCATAATACAAGTAATTAATTTCGAGGTTGAAATTTTTTTAAAGAGGGGGAGAATTGTAACATCTCATTTCATAACATCATATTTTCATTTAGATACATATGTTATATGTCATGAAATTTATTATATGGTATAATTATATATCATATATTGCTTTAGACATTAGTTTAAAAAATACAAAATACGAAATTGAATATTTAAATAGATAGTTTCAGGATGATATTTAGAGGAAAATAATTATAGTTCGTTAAAATATTTTAGTATCATTTGGGATTGTTATTTATTAGAATTAGTATGGAATAAGTATGAGTATAGTATAGTATAGTTATAAGTATTGGTATTTATACTTAATAATAAAGGAGGGTAAAATGATCTTTTGGCTACTTAGATATTATTAAGACCTGATAAGATGAGATCAAATCTGATCTTTCAAAAAAAAGAGAAAGAAACGTAGCCCTTAGAGAAGAGAAGAGAGGAAGAAGAAGAAGAAGAAGAAGAAGAAGAAGAAGAAGAAGAAGAAGAAGAAGAAGAGGAAGAAGAGAAAGAATCAGGTATGTTTTCGGTTCTGTAAGGTGATTTTCGTAGGGTTAGAGATAGAATTCAAAGTTATGATACAAAGAAGAGTTGTAGCTCCGTATGTTAGGGTTCTTGGTGTAAAATTTGGGATTTTTCAATAAATGGATTTTTTCTATAATTGATTTAATTCAGACTGTCCAGAGCATAATAGTCATAGAAGTGTATATTGGGATTCAATCTGATGGTGCGGCTTTTATACTTGTTATAAAATTCTGAAAATTTGATATGTTGTACCCTTACTTGTCTAGTTTATTTGGAAAAAATAATGAGTTCAATCTAAGCTTTGTACGAAAATTTATGGTTGTTTTGCTATGAGTTGCTCAGGTGAAAGGGGACAGATACAAGGTGTGAAAGATTGATTCACAGAAACTAGTATATTAATTGGATGATTCTGAGATTTTAGTAACTTATACCTATGTGTCTTAAAAAGAGGATGGCTTTGGTTTAGTATTTGAAAGTTATGAGTTTTTAAGTAGGTTAAGGTCATTAGAAGATCAGTTCTGAATTTTGCAGGGAAAAACTGATTTAGAGTGTGAAAGTAAAAATTCACTATAAATCGTACATATGTTGGAAGATTCTAAAATTTTTATATGTTATGTAATTATGAGTTAAGAGTTAAATGAAAATGAAATTATAGTATTTGTATCAGTATTTCGAGATATATGGATTTTAGAAGTTAGTAAGGTCATGAGAGTATAAAGTTCTAACTGTAGGATATTAACAAAATAAAAGAAATTATCCATTGTATAAGAAAATGATATAAATTTGTATTTGTTTATAGGAACTCAGAATATTGAAAGTGCTCCGGAGGAAGGTCCAAGTCGCATATGAGGGAATTAGCTTGGTGAGTATAAATATGAAATGAACTTAATATTGAATTTGCAAGTGAAATGTGTTGATTGCGTTGATGTATGATTTTACAAGTAATATGAATTTATGATATTTGGTAATTGAATATACTTTGTCTGAATTTATGATATGTGATATTCGAATGTACGTGATATGATAATTGATTTATTGTGAATTGTGAATTTGTATGTGTGTATATGGATTGGTGAATTATTTTGATGAAATGGATGAGTTCCATACTTGATGAAATTGATATATGATTCTATATGATATATGTACTTGCACAATGACCAAAGGAAATTAAAAAGGAAAAGTTGTGACATACCTTCCAAAATATTGCAATACATGATCTTTTTTACAAGAACCGAAAGGTCATGTTCTATTTCACATGAACCGAAAGGTCATGTTCTATTTCACATGAACCAAAAGGTCATGTTCTGTTAGATGGATTGAAAGATCACCGAATTATTTATAAGGCTGGCCAGTGAATCATTTGTTATCTGTTATATGTTACATGTATCCTAGGGCAATAGTTTGGCTGGTAATGTCACAACAAATAATAAATGACTCATGCATTAGTATACAAGTCTGAATATCCATTGAATATGTAAATATATAACTGTATGAATTTGTGCAATTGTCAGTTCATTGTATGTTTATATTCACTGAGCTTGCGACTCATTAAAATCGCTATATATTTTTCAATGTTTTAAAGCTGTAGATAAAGTTTGTACTAGAAGCTCATCATCTGTAGACATCATGGATGAAAGGTCGGTTGGCTGTGTTCCATTTCAAACTCTCTCTTCTCGCCAGTATAAGTATACAGAATTGATAAATGTCGGGATGTGAGATTTAGTATACATCTTTTGGATTACGTTAAAATTAAGTAGTAATGGAACGGTATAATGATATATTTTGTTGTTATAATGATGAATGATCACAAGTGTTAGTATGATATAAATATATGTATGATGACTTTTGGTAATATAAGTTTTAAATAAAAAATTTATTACTATGATTAGTACTCTATTCTTACAATATAAGGTAAGGGGTGTTTCAATTATCATCTTCCATGCATCCAAAACAATAGCATCTCTTTCACCGTTTAGAATTCATATCTAAGGGCATCCCCAACTCCACTTCAATTATGGGATTGGAAATGGGATGAAGTGCCAATGACTCTTTATCCTTTGAAGTAAATTATAGAGTTGTTACATTGCAACTTCATTTTTGAAGTTCAACTATGGCAACTTCATATATTATTTTATTGTTCTTTTTTACTAGAAGAAGAAGAAGAAGAAGAAGAAGAAGAAGAAGAAGAGTATATTGTTTTATAGTGGAAATATCAAGTGAATGGTTGGAGAAAAAACACTATAACAGCTTAAAGTTTAGTGTAGGGTTAGAGATGCTCTTAAGAGGCAAACATCAAAATTATTGCAATTAAGGACGGCAAAGAAACGTTGTGGAGATAATTTCTTAGCAACCAGGGGAGGCAGCCACCGACCTCCGTCACCCCTTGATTCCACCACTGATCGTAATACTAAATAGAGAGCATTGTTTCATTCACTCTAATCCAATAAAATTCTCATTAAAGTTTCACCCTCCTCCATTTATGGCAAAATAATATAATGCTAAAGAAATTAATTACTAACAACAATAATTTATCTAACCTCTTTCTATAGAATCTTTTTAGGGTAAATTTCAATTTATTTGTCTCAAAGGCGAAATTTAACCATATCATAAGGCCCTGGTTGTTCACAAAAAAATTTTATCATGAATATATTTTCTAGATTTCTCTAACGTTCTGACATGAAAAAATGATTAACGAAAAATATTGTGCAACTCAACATAAAAATTTTCCTATAAAAAAGATGAGAAAATTTTTTCCCTTCATCATCTCAAATCACATCCTACACCGTTACCACCATCTCTTCTTACACCCACACCAACACATCCCCAATTTTCTTCACCCCACCACCATCATTACTACCCCGCCATTACCATCAATTCCTCAACTCCACCACTCACATCCTCCGTTATTACTCCCACCACTTCTTCCACTCACTACCACCATTACGCCCACTTCCTCCACTCCCACCACATCCTCCACCACGACCATCACCATGGAAAATATTTTACAGTGATATAATCAAGTCAAAAAAAAGTATTTTATTTTCCTACACAGTATTTTTCTTTGCACAACATTTATTTTTGCATAATATAGTCTTGCTAATAAATGTGTCGTTTCTTTTTTATAATTAATGTTTATGTTACTTTATCATTATTTATTTTATTTTCTATCCCTATCAAATAATAATAATAATAATTATTATTATTATTATTATTATTATTATTATTATTATTTTATATATCTCTGTATCATTCACATTATACTTATCTATAATTTTTTTTATGTGATCATAAGTTACAATTTAGACATATACTACAAAAATAAATGTGTTAAAATTGGTGTTAGGCCAACTGTGAAGCCATAAAATTTGTGAGCTCATTTCACCTAAGGTAATAAAAATAATTGAAAATTATAACTTATTTTCTGGATAGGCTAAACAGATTGAGAACAATGTTCTTATCTTCTTTCATGGCATCCAAAACAATAACGCATCTCTATCACCATTTAAAGTCAGTGCCTAAGGGAGGCAAACTTCACAATCTATGCAATTAAAGGTGGCAAAGCAATGTGTTGGAGCTAATTTTTCAGCAACCACGAAAGGCGTCAGCCGACCTCCACCACCCCCTGGTTCTGCACTGCATAGGAATGACCTTACAAATCCACTATGAATCTGATATTCTAATAGTGCAGGTCAGACGAGGCTTAAATTGATGTTTTTAGTAAAAATTTGATGATTTTCAGCCAAACCCAACCCGGTATACCCGAAGAACAAGTCTATATAGTTTGAGTAATTCAAGGAAATTAAGAGTAAATATCTATCACAAAACTGGAAATGGATCCAAAATTTCAATAATTGTATGAATTCCTTGCAAAATTACAAAATAGTGTACCTTCACTCAACAAAATTACCACATGAAAATATAGTGTTCTATATCTATAAACATTATAACAATAAAAATGTAATAATATAATTCACGAACAGTTCTTGGTGACTTTGTATTTAATAGGCTCCATTGTTCACTTCTTTTCGTTGTCGGATAAGTGGCGTAGTGATTGATTCAAAGGCATGATAAGAGCAAAAGTAAGGTTTATTTTGTTAAAAACAAAGTTAACATAATCTACACGAATTACGAAATATAAAAATAAAACAGCAAACAAAATAAATACAATTGTAGATACAGGGCATGAAAAAGCCATATAAATTATTAACAGTGTTTCAATTGAAAAAAGTACACCGGGAAAGAATTGTAGTTAAAAAATCGAAGGCTAATATGCAGAAAATAATTCCGTAGATTATATGATGTTTGTTAATTATAGAAATTGTAACAATTTCAAGCTTATGTTCCTCAAATAGAAAAATAAAAACTTTAGTGTACTTGAGTTCCCATTTTAAGGCTACTAGCTAAGGCCTAAGCCAATTTACAACAGTTGAACACAGAAACTTCTACGTAACATAACCATTAAGATGTACAGACAATATATAAGCTATTAAGCTGCCCTAAACTGGTATTGGCTAATAAACTCTAACGATGCAATAAATAGCATTATTCAAACTAATAGCAATTCAATACCCAATCCTTGTCAAGCTAGATCATGGTCTAGCTTCAATTTATTATTAGCTTTGCTCAGTCTGCCAGTAATTTCATCAAGAGGACCATGAAGGGCACAGGTGGTGCTCCACTCTATTAAGCAGACATAGCCCCAATCAACCCTCTACCCCCACCATGTAGGACTCGTATCATATAAAGTCAGTATAATATTAAGAGCATGTTTGGGGATTACAGTAAGAGAGCTCACATGAAACTTACAAATTTACAAAAGACGATATTTTGTCATTGGACAAAGATTTTGACTCTTAATCCTAATTAACTAATTATGAACAATTTTCTATCGATTTCTAAAGCTTTCCAGGATAGCAACTTGAAAAGGCTTAAAATGGAGCTTTTCGAAAATATAATCCCGGAAAGCAATTCCAAACTGACCATAAGCAGTCCTCATTCAACGATAAAATGAAGAGATTCAATTTACTGGCAAGACTTGGTACAAGCAAGTGATTAGTTATTACAAACACCAACGTTGCCTAGAAATTATGATCATATTTACTGAAAAATGAGAAATGGAAAATAAATTTTGATAGTAGATTATCATATTTGGTATTTACAATATTTCATCCTGTTGAGAATAAAGCAAACCATTATCTTCAAGAGGCAAGGAAGGTGGAGTACCGGGAGGGATAGAAGCAGCACCATTTTCACCAGCACATATGCATAAAGCCTCAGCATCTCTAAGAATAGCATCGAGGTCGATATGCCCACTTAGCTCATTAATAAACTTCAACAGAGTATCAAAGTCCATCTGCTCGCCTATTATCTTTCCACGATAGCGCTTCAAGATTGCCACGCATGCATACAAGTGAAGGTGCTCAGACAAGTGATGTGTCCATAATACTTCCCATAGTCTCATTGTTTTCTGATATTCAAATTCCCTGAAAATAATTTAGACAACCATTTTTCAACTTTCCAATCTGCATAAACACTGACTACATCATAGTGCAAACTTCACTTCTGCCTTATAGTAAACATAATTAATAAATATGGGAATCATTTGCAAATTGAAACTTATTGTCATTTGTTGAAATTCCCCTCCTACAAATAATTTGAAGGATAGGATTTACGCAAGGAGTCTTAAGTTCAGGGTTCACACTCTCCAGCTCATCATCAATTTATTCTAAGCGAACGGCTTAAAACGTGTCAATGAATCTTCATTTGTCCAAGACTAAGGACCAACTCATGTAATTTTTAACTACCCAAGGTAGGATAAAACTTGCATGGGAAGTTCAAATGGAATGCTTCAAATATTACATTTATAGCTTTGAAATGGAGGAGAATAAAATTAAGCCAGAAAGTAGGCTTGGCAATGGATCCTGGTCCGGGTCGGTGGAACCGCATCCATTCTTTTAGGATCTGGATTCTATTTTTCCAGACCTATCGCAATTAAGTGTAAGAAAATAGATCCAATGGATCCAGGCATATTGCCATCCCTCGATAGAGGTATTAGGGAACTCTTAACTGGTCTTTTGTTATAGAAACAGAAGTAGATAACAAGTAGTAGGTTTTGCCTCTCTCCAACTATAACAAACGCCAGTTACAGAATTCTTCACTATCGGACAATAATTGGTTCCAAATGAAGACTAGGATGTTTCCAACTTGAATACAAAGTTCAGTGAATGGATTTAACATAAACCCAAAATTCAGCAATCTGACCTTTTAAACTGTATAAGAATCCACCGGAAACAGAAGAAATAATTTAAGCAATCATTTTGCTTGAAATAATTGTGCAATGGACCATCTAGCAACTCCACCAGCTGCAACAATAATATAGTGAATTAGAACTAAAAATCAATCACTGCTCTCAATCCACAGTGTGCTTGCCAGATACATTTATTTAGATACAACCATTTCAGACATAATAAAAACAATTCATTGCATTGTTCTTTTTACAGAAATGAAATCAATGCCAAGAGATTGGATTTAGAACCAATCAAATCAACAACCGTTTATTTTGGCAGAGATAAAAATTTAGTAAACTAGATGGACCTGCCATTAACAAAAGCTAGGAACTCTGAGATGTTTATAGAATTTCTACCAGTAAAGCATCATGTGCTCTGACTTGAGGGAAATATAGAGACAGACCTTAGATAATGCAAATAATTGGGCATGCATGCCGCTCTGGTCACGATTGAAGTTTGGTCCAAGTCTCTCCATTAATGCAACAAAACACCAAAAAGATTCTGATTCATCCTCCATCACAAATAAAATTGGAGACAGTAAATCACTCATACCCTGTGAGACAAGAATGAAATGAAATGTAAGCGAATAAACAGAGGGTTGGTTCAAAATGTCGAGCAAAATAAATGCAGATTGACAATTTTAAACTTTTAAAGCCATTTTCTGTCCTTGAGACGTTAGAAAAACCCACAACCCAAAATAAAGAAAATTCATAAATCTTGTACAATTTTGTTGATTGTTTACAGCAGGATATTTTAAGGAAAAAAAGGTACATTAAATGATTGATCAAATAGAAATAACAGAGATATTCAGAGACTAATACTAGGAAGAAACTTCTCTTCCAACTCGACCAGTTACCATTACAATAAAATTTTGAAAAACGTTACTAATGTCACCTGCAATGATACACATTCCACTCTACATAAATAAAAATTCCATGGAAAGCAACCCCCAAATCCAGGATGAGGCTTTAGAGAATAAAGGAGCACAGCAAAGAAAATCAAAATCAAAATCATTTTATAAAATATTTACCTGACAATAGCCAAGATCAAAGTTGTAGAATGAGTACGTCAACAGAATATCACGTAGGATATGCACATTTGGATTGTCATCCCCATCATAATAAGAAACCGATCTATCAGTCCTCACCTAGAGAAATAGATGCCAAATGAACAGAATTAACTTGAATTTAAATTTACCATATCTAGATAAATATGAAAGTATATATTTGGAAGCTCAATGGATCCATGCATACCACATCTTTATCCACAAGGCCTTTCCTTTCTCTAAATTTTGTAAATCTCTTTGCCTGTTCAGGCAATATGCTCTGCAACAGGAAAAGAACAAGAAACGGTACAAGGATTTAGTCTAGGGAGAAAGATCCCTCAATAGAGAAATTATAATGAAATTAGAGAAATGGTTTTCAGCAGGACAAACATATTAGAATGAATATTTCACGTAGTGGTGTTTTTCACCTTGTATAGTATCAGTTTAAGGAATAATGTAATCACAAACAAAAGATAAATAGCATCTCTCCATATGTATGGCAATTTTTTTTTATCATTTCAGCATTTTGGTATTCCCATTCAAACATATTGGTAAGAACACAGAGTTTTAAGAATGTCAAACCTACTTATACTTGTTTTCAACATACACAATCTCCTCAGCATTTTGGTACATTCGCAGTCAAACATATTGATATTTTGTGAATAATGAAACATGGCACTGAGAGAGTAGTCCATTTCTGCCATTAACAATTGTAGAGTGACCAGATCAATTTGAAATTTCTATCTGAAATAACTGCACTTTCTTATTAAGGGACAAAGAGACTGAAACTTTTTAGAAGATTTTGGTGCAAAAAGTTCAATTGGTAAATGATGACTATTGTCAAGGATAAAAGACTACTAAGAACATAAAAACATTAGCCATAAATAAAAACCAATTACGATCAATCAAAACCCGTAGCATGTAAAAAAATCTTTATATTGACTTGGTTATCAGCTACCAGTTTTTTCATGTTTTAGTCACCTTATGATTTCCATCCATCATATACACTAAGTTTGATTCTTTCCAGGTACTTCTCCCTCCTTTATTGGTCCTTTAGGCTACTTCCTTTGCCGTTTTTCGAAATTTTAGCAGTTGTATTATGGAAGCTTTGCGAGGACATTTTCATCCATGGCAGATTGAAGCAGTGAATAGGTTCTTTAATTTGGTTTCACTTATACTTCTTGTATTGTGTTTCTATAATTGAGTTTGTACTTAAGTATTTAGAATACTCGGAATACTACCCTATGTGAGGAGTTATTTGTTGTGGCAATTCTTGGAATAGTAGTTTTCTGCTTGGATTGGCATTTGTGGTCTTCCTTGGAGTGAAAACATTTAAGGATCTCAAATTTGAATCCAGTTTCTGCAGTAGAACGGTGGTTTGTCAAATGTTTTATCAACTTGTCAAAACATCATCTTATAAAAGTTAATTTTTCATTTTGGGTGTACCCATATTAATTTTATATATTTGAAGTCAAGCTCAAGCATGTATGCTCTAGCATGAGAAGAGGATCATATGATATAAAAAGGGCCTAATGCATCTATAACCCCCTGAGCTTGTCCAAAATGGGCACTTGCCATCCTGAACTTTCAAATACCCCCAACTTGTTTAAAATGCACCGGTTTGCCTATTTACCTATCTCATTTTTATCATCTTCAACATATTTCTTCAATGTCTTCAAACCAAGTTCAGAAAAATCATTTCACCAAAGTGACCACAGTGGTTGTCGCGGTGGTCATCTTTGTAGAATCTGGATTCCAATTGCAAAGGAGTGGTAATGGTGATAGAAGTCAAAACTAGAAAATGAGATTTCTAGTGTCTTATAATTTGAGTTACAATTTGTTCATTTTAGTATTAGGGATTTTAATTCATTGTAGACAATGTTTTAATATGAGTTACAAATACCTATCACATTCTTTACGTAAAATACACAATACAATTTTCCACAATGTAGTCATTTGTTCTAACAAAGAAAGTAATAATAAGATGGAATATTTTAAACATGTTCAGGGAGGTATCTGACACATTCGAAAGTTCAGGGTGACAAGTGCCAATTTTGGACAAGTTCAAGGGGGTAATGGATGCATTAAGCCTATGAAAAGTAAAAACAACTCTATGAGTGATTTTATATATTTCTTTACTAATCTAGACCAACTACCACCGTACAAATACCTATCACATTCTTTACATAAAATACACAATACAATTTTCCACAATGTAGTCTTTTGTTCTAACAAAGAAAGTAATAATAAGATGAAAAGTAATAATAAGATGGAATATTTTAAACATGTTCAGGGAGGTATCTGACACATTCGAAAGTTCAGGGTGACAAGTACCAATTTTGGACAAGTTCAAGGGGGTAATGGATGCATTAAGCCTATGAAAAGTAAAAACAACTCTATGAGTGATTTTATATATTTCTTTACTAATCTAGACCAACTTCCACCGTACAAATACCTATCACATTCTTTACATAAAATACACAATACAATTTTCCACAATGTAGTCTTTTATTCTAACAAAGATAGTAATAATAAGATGAAAAGTTGGATAAAGAACAAGAGACCCAAAGACATCAGATTGTAAATGGATGCAGCATACATGATTCAATAAGAAAAACTTATGTCAAACCTTCCATTGATTTTTCAAAGTTTCATACTCCAACATTTTGGTATGTCGCAAGCATTCCCTTTCTGCAAATGTCGAATCAAATGCATGATATCCCAACAGAAACGGCCACAACTACAATCAGACAAGATATTAATGAGCAAATGTAATATAAAAACAAAATTATATCTTTATAGAGCTATCCATATGCTACGTAGATCAAACCTCTCTCCTTAATGAATGTTCAACTCCTCCATAGAAAATCCTCTTTCTTAATGCATCAGAATCCATGATTCGGCCTTCAGAATCCAAAAAGGTAGCCCACTATCAATTGGAAAATATACAAAGGTTCAAAAAAGCATACCATATGACCATAACTGACAAAAGATTCTTTACATATATGTAAGAAAACTAGTATAAGCATCTAAAAACTCAAAACATAGAAGTGAATCAAGTGATCAACATATCATAATTCTTCAATAACTTTCAGTTTTAAATTTAGTATTCAATTTCTATTTAATTTGAAAATTTTCCCTCACTGAAGGATTTTTATGGACAGATGGACCCTAGTATCAGTCAGAACTTTGATAGTTTGATGCAATCCCATCTAAAAAACAAAAGTTAGTCTGAATTATTAAGTAAAGGCCAAATACATAGATGGTCTCCTTAACTTGCCAAGAAAAGTCTACTACTAACTAACACTCCGACTTTTTCAAAAGATTCTCCGAGCCCCCTCAAGTTGGGACAAATGTATCAATTTGCATCCTGAAAGTAAACCACTCTAGTGTACTTGCTACCCACGCCGCCACATGTCAAAGTTTAAAAAGTCAAACTTGTAATAAGATTATATGTGGCATGTATAGTAAGAAATTCATAAAATAACACTATTTATTCTTAAAAATCCTTGATACTTTTCTAATTGCAAAATGCCCTCTTCTTCCTTTCTTCTCTTTTTCTTAATTCTCACAAACCTGAAATTTCAAATTACATAAACATGTGAATTTATTATTCCAATTTGGACCAAACATCAAAATTCTGTTATCTTTTATTTCTTGAAAATCAAAAGAGCCCATAGTTGTTAGAGGCGCTAGGCGTTTCGAGGTGCAAGAGGGCTAACCTTGCCCGAAGGCGAGGCGAGAGGCGAGGCGAGCGCCTGAAAATTTACAAAAAATATTTTTCTTACAAAGTGAAGTTAGATGCAATAACATAAAAAAAAGAACAAAGAGAATTGTTAGAGGTATATATGCATGTAAAATTGATATATTACATTAAGAATATGTAGTCTTGAATTAATCCAACCTTAAAAATGAATTGAATTACAAATATCTACACTCTATTTCTTTCATTAAAACTCTTAAAATAGATGGAAAATATATTAAAGTTAAAACCATTAAAAAGAATTGTTGGAGGTATATATATAAGTAAATTTTACATGTTG
>CATIWQ010702654.1:0-15006 GCA_949673415.1 Euphorbia schlechtendalii
TATATATGTATATATGTATGTATGTATGTATGTATGTATGTCTGTATGTATATATATATATATATATATATATATATATATATATATATATAGCATGAATTCTGCTGGCACAACGCGGCTCTCCGGCTCGAACAATAAGACGAAGTCACTATCTCAAACGGATGGCTCATCGAGTCGTACCTTTTATCCGAAGATAGACCCGTCCTCATTTGCTTCATCCCCGACGCATACAAGAAGATGTTGCCGTCTCATTAAGCGTGACGGCGATCGCTTAGCCAGTGGGATCTGTCAACTAAAACTACTTCCTAAAATCAGGGAGTTGATGAGGGATTGACTTGGTCTTCCTTATTTCTAGGGATCATGATCCCATTTTGACATATTCAAACCTCCACTTTCTTAGGGACTTCGGCAGATCCTATAAATAGTGGAGGGTAGCTCCCATAATAGGTTAATCACACTCTCTACTCACTTCTCTAAGATAATACGTATAATATCACTTCACTCATACTAAATTAGGCATTGGAGGCTCCCCGGGGATAAAACCCGATCCTATTTTAATCTTTATATATTTTGTAGGAGATACCCCACGATTTATCCAACCTTTTATGAAGTTCCACGACGTTCCAGTCAAATCCAGGAAGGAACCTTTCAGTTTGGATTAGTTTCGCTACGAAGCATTCAGATTGCGACAGAACATTCAAAAAGATAAACATCAGAAATTTTCTATGGTCTGCAATTAAATGGCATCAGCCGCAATTACCCTTACTCTTTTTACTCACCGCTCATTTAACTCTTCCTTCTCTCTTTCTCATAAATCTCTGAGCTTTCTTCCTTTTCTCAATGTAAGTGCCTCTATCTTTTATTCTCTTTTGCGTTGGTTTTTTTATTTGGGGGTTGATTCTGGTTTGAGGTTTTCCTTCGTTTTTTGCACTCATGCTGTTTGATGATATTCCACTGTGAATTTCTGATTTTGAGTTTATTAGTATAGCTAGCTGATTGGTTTGGACTATGTGTTTTTTCCAAATTTAAAGCTTAATTACAGCTAGTGATTTTTTGGTGGAATTAAGCTGATTGATACACACGTGGACTGGTATATCAAATGAGAAAAAGCATTGTTCTTTGCCTAATTTTATAAATACTTGAAAACATTTATTCTTCTCGGCATAGTATCACTAAATTGAATAATCACGGTCTATACTACGAGATATTCAATATCATAGCAGCAATTCCCATTTCCCTGCATGGTGCTTTGTGGCATACTTCATAAGTTAATAGCTAGGCATTGCTACTTTATCTTAATGTGTATTTCTTTTTTCTTTGTTTCACTTTCAGAAGAGATCATTTCATGTTCAAGCTCTCCCTGCATATAGATCATATAAGTCCTGTTGGTTTCCTCAAGTAATGGCTTCCTCAGTGGTTGGAGCAAAATATTATTTCTCTACCCAGTCTTTGTCTACCAATGAACCTGTTGTGTCCGTTGATTGGCTTCATGCGAACCTCAGAGATCCTGATATGAAGGTAACTCCATTGACTTGTTTATGCTGTGATTTTGTATTAAAAATTGGCCTAAGATATATTTTGGAGAGATCGAAAGTGTGGCCGTATGTCTGGCAAAGTTAAATATGTATGTTAAGAGGCCTTCGGCCCCTTGAACTTGGCCCCTTTCGCATTCTGCCCCCTAGAACTTTGAAAAGATCCCGATTACCCCCCTCAACTTGCAAAAGTGCACCAGTTTTCCCTCCCCACCAACACCACGTGTCAGCTTCTGGTTGATTTGACTTTTCAAAGATGTAAATTTTCTCTCTCCAAACAGGGGCAAACTAGTGCACTTTTGCAAGTTTAAGGGGTAACGAGGACTTTTTCAAAGTTCAAGGGGGCAATGATGTATCTGGCCATGTTAGAAAGGGTATGTTGTGAATTTTTACCTTCTCAATAATGCTTTATCATTTCACCTGTTCTTACACTATTATTTTTCATTGTCTGTGCTATCATATGTAGGTGCTGGATGCGTCATGGTACATGCCAGATGAACAAAGAAATCCAATTGAAGAATATCAGGTGCTGCAATATTATCCTTGATTGGGCTTTCAATTGGATATGTTTTATAGCAAATAACGTGTGTGTTAGGTTCTTCAGATCAGAAGAGATTCCAATGTATCGATAAGTACACTGTGAGTTCGATGTTGATTTGTTCTGTTCATGTAATGCCTCCTTTACATTACAGGTTGCTCATATTCCTCGTGCCCTTTTCTTTGATGTGGATGGAATAGCATATCGAACTTCAAATGTAAGATCATCTATAGTTATCATTACTTATACACTCATCATTCTCTTTTAGACATTCTTATATATAAGCTTCAGTTTTCCTAGTTATAGATATTTGTCATTTTCTTTGTTTTATCCCTGGTTTATAATTGCATTATAATGTAGTTTTAGTTTTACACAAGGAAATCAATTGATTTATGGATTTTTTGTTGGACAATGGGGCAGGAGAGCATACATTTTGGCTTGCATATTAGAGTCAATTTGTATAATGTTGTTCAAAAGATCTTTTTGGACCTTGTGGTATGATCTGTTGGCTCATTATGACCTTCCGTTATACATGTTATTTATTTGTACGCTATGGCATTCAATCAGTTACCTTTGCAGTCCCTTAAGTACATATTACGTTATATTTTGCTTAAATAGTTTCTACCACACAGGGATTAAAAAAAATTAACCGATTGCATAGCACAGGAACCAAATGAATAACGAATATATAGCACAATGACCAAAAAGGTTGCAATTTACATAGCAAAAGGACCAAATGGACTAATTGAATCGATATATCGTTAATAGAACTTGGTCCTTTCCTTAATTTTTCTGACTTTGCAAGCATAATTGTGTACCAGTTGCCACACATGCTACCTTTTGAGGAAGCTTTTGCAGCAGCAGTTTCTGCTCTATGGGGTTGTTGTCTATGACGGGAAAGGAATCTTTAGTGCAGCCCGCGTCTGGTGGTGAGTATTTGCCATGTTCTTACAAAAATCCATATATGTTGTCCAACTAAACCTAGTACTTATTTTTTGTTGTATTTAATAAATGTAAGGATGTTCCGAGTGTTTGGGCATGATAGAATATGGGTGTTGGATGGAGGCCTACCGAGATGGCGTGCATTGGGTTATGATGTTGAATCGAGTGCTTCTGGTGATGCCATCTTGAAAGCTAGTGCTGTCACTGAGGCAGTAGAGAAAGTATATCAGGGCCACGCACTATGTTTTGTAGCCTTCTCTTATAGTTGTACTCGTTGAGTCAGAAATTAGGCCCTGTTCTTTTTGACTTCTGAAAGCTGAACTGAGTTAGACTGAACTGAAGTGAGCTGATCTGAACTTATTTCATTGTAAATTTATAACTACGTATAGCTGAACTGAACTTATTTCAATGTAAATTTATAACTACGCACAGCTGAACTGATTTGTAGTCTAAGAGAATAGGGCCTTAATCCAAAGTGTTCCCTCAACTTTCTTTTGGGTAGGGAAGATGATTTTTTATACGAATCTGCTGTGTATATGTTGACCTGTAGGCTGTAGTTAAGCGAAAATCACTTGCTCAATTTGGTACTATTGGCCGTTTTTATGGTTTTGGTTTTTTCAGGGAAAATGGTTAAATCCTTTATATAGGACTTATCTCTTTGTCCATGTTATTTACCTATAAAATAAAAAGTGCAAATAATTGAATAGTCATCATTTTCTTTTGAGATTGAATCTGATTCATATATCTGTACTTTAGGTTGGACCAGTAACTTTTCAGACAAAGTTTCTGCCTCATCTGCTTTGGACTCTTGAGCAGGTTTACATCTCACTATGATCTTCATATTTTGTGCTAACAATATAAAGAAAAGGTAAAAATTATTTCTAATCCAAATTCTAAATGGAAAAATAAGGCTAGAGATTTCTATACGTAAACGTAGAACTAGAATCTAATCTTATTTGTATAGTCCGACAAGAAATTTCGTTGACTATGTATCTGGACTTTTTCAAGGTTAAGAAAAACATAGAGGAGAAGACTCACCAACACATTGACGCTCGTTCGAAGGCCAGGTAATATCAATCTACTGATAAATCATTTACTTTGAAAGCTAAACAATTTAGTCGATTGATATGATATTATTATGTTATGTTATGTTGCAGATTTGATGGAGCTGCTCCAGAACCTCGAAAGGGAATAAGAAGCGGCCATGTACCTAACAGCAAGTGCATTCCTTTCTCTCAAGTAAACAAAATTCTTCGCTTTTGACTGAAATGTATCATATATTGATTTCTTCAGAATTTTTTTCTTTAGTGATCTGGTTGATTACTGTTGCATTCCAGATGTTGGATGCTTCTCGGACACTTTTACCAGCAGATGAGCTCAAGAAAAGATTTGATGAAGAAGGTAATGGCCTCTTCTCTTCCTTTTCTTTCTATAAAGACCACTTCTCTTTGTAAAATATGAAAAGAAATACAAGCAAAAATGAATTGAAAGGAAAACTGATATGCCTTGATTTATAAAAGAACATCACAAGTTATAGATAAAAACATGATAAGAAAGCTTAATTGAAATTCAAAATAAAAAATCAAATCCTGTCCCTTTTTTTTAAATATCAAATTTTAACATAAAAAATCTGACTTATTCAAAATAACTTACAAAGTCAAGTTTCTAAATTTCCATTTTCCTCAACCTTATTTCCATTTCTTAAGAATCTATGGTTTCACCATTTCCCGTGCTATATGTTTCAAACTTGCTGCTGCTCAGATTTTATTTGCTAATTTCCATAAACTTCTATATTTGTGATGTTTAATCATTTTTTGACGTTAAACTTTTTGGCAGGCATATCGTTGGAGAGCCCTGTTGTCACATCTTGCGGGACTGGCGTAACAGCTTGCATTCTTGCTTTGGTATTTATCACGTTCATACTTTACTAATGATTTATTAACTTTTGGTGAGATGGGCTTTAAAAACTGACTAAATTTGTGTTGCAGGGACTACATCGACTCGGGAAGAAAGACGTGGCGGTGTATGATGGATCTTGGACTGAATGGGGAGCTCATCCCGACACACCTGTCCACACTTCACCACCATCACCCTGAATAACAAGAAATAAATGATTGTTTATCTTTTTTTTTTTTAATTTGCCCTCCAAGTTCAATGTCAAAAACTGTTGTTATAAAAAAAAGGTAATTTTTGTCTATTTTGAATTGTAATTTGATAGCATATTTAATAACAATACAAGACACTTTAAATAATAATAAATTTTGGTTAATCCAGTTTCAAAAATATCATCCTAGTTATATATTTTAAGTGAACCTAGGAACATGTGTATAGACGGATTTTCCAACTAGGTTGAGAATTGTTAACTTTTAAAAAAAGTGTTGGCACAATTGTATTTACATCATTATAGAGAATAAAATCATCACTCACCGTAGATGTAATTCGAAATTGTGATCTCTAGAAATTATGATTTCTGTATTAATCATTAGGTTAAGACATTGATCACAAAACTTCACTAACTTGAACACAAAGCTAATTTAAAAATATATAAAAGTGACAACAAAATAGTTCAAAAAAATAAAGTGCACTCAAAACTAACTACAAATATGTAAAAGGGTCAACAGGGAATATTTCAAAAGACGAACTGAATAAAAAGACAACAGAAAATATTTCAAAAATAAAGAAAACAAACTTAAGAGAATTGATACATGTCTCCGTCAATAATGTTATGAACTTAAAAATAAAATAAAAAAAGTGGGACATCCTGATATGAGAAAAATAAAGCTGAGATTTCTGTTGAAGTTCTGTTACGTTTCTGTTAATTGTTCTATTAATTAGCTTCTAGAATCTTCTGTAAAAGGCTATATAAGCCAAGATTAGTTAGTTCTGTGATGTTATGTTGAATATTGATGAATAGATTTGAGAGTCCCTTCCTTCCCTAATTCTCTGCTTCTTCCTCTGTTCTCTGTTCTCTATTCTCTGTTCTTAACCTTCTTCTGTTCCTTTTTCTTGTGTTTTCCGATCTAATACTCCGGTTAAGATCCGACAAGCTATTTTCCTCGCATCATTTGGTATCAAAGCGGTTCGGCTCTCGGATCCGGCTTCCATAATATCGTTTGAGGATTTCAAAGAAATTATTGACAAAACCAAGAATCAACTGAAATTGGAGTTGAAATTAGAGATTCGAGCTATAATCCATGAAGAGTTCTCAGAGTTTAGGCAAAGGTTAGCTGAAGAAGAAGATACCTCTGAGGTTGATGAATCCGAGCTACCTCCTACCGGCAATGGATCTCTGCTTCCACTTGTCATGGCTGAAGAATAAGAGCTTCAACCTGTTACCAGCGATGTACCTGAGCTCCAAACAGAATTAGGTTACGAGCTACTGAAAAATGGAACCTCTGAGCTATTTACCTGTGGAAAACTTGCTGTAAATTCAAAGTTCCAGCCTCTTACTAACAAAGAAATTGAAGAATCTGCGACTAAGCTCAAGCCTCTGTTAGGTGAAAGATTTGAACTGCTGACTGGTGGTAGCTACGAATTGTATCCAGCAGAAGAATCGATGAAAACTTTGGAAAAAAAAAGATCTATGAACCTATAGGCATAACTAAGCTTCAAGGAATAGAGATTCATGTCCATATTCATGTTATACATAGGAAGTCCATAGATAGGGGCTGATGAACCTTGTGGTCAAGGTTCTTAAGGGGATAGGATTGATATGAGGAAAATAAAGCTAAGATTTCTGTTGAACTTCTGTTACATTTCTGTTAATTGTTCTGTTAATTAGCTTCTGGAATCTTTTGTAAAAGGCTATATAAGCCAAGATTAGTTAATTCTGTGATGTTATGTTGAATATTGATGAATAGATTTGAGAGTCCCTTCCTTCCCTAATTCTCTGCTTCTTCCTCTGTTCTCTGTTCTCTATTCTTAACCTTCTTCTGTTCCTTTTTCTTGTGTTTTCCGATCTAATAATCCAGCTAAGATCCGACAAGCTATTTTCCTCGCATCACATCCCACCATGTAAATTTTGTGCTTGAACATGGAACAATTTTCTTCTCTATATATGTGGGTATCACAACTTAGTTGATTCTGATTGTTGAAGACAATTTAACTTAACTAAGAAACTCAAACTGGCCATGGTTGCTAAATTCTTTGGTTATATGTAAGAGCTTGTTTTTTTCGAAAATAGCATAATTAGAATTTGAATACTCCAAAATTAGAAGGCTAAGCCAAGTATTAATATTCTTATTTATAGCCAAAAACAAGAAAAAGCTTTTGTGTAATTGTTAATCATTTTTTAATTAATTTCATGCATAATCTATTTTGGGAGTTTGAAGGTGTTATCAGTTGCAAGTAGTTAAAAAGCTTTGAACTTTGGAGTTTTCCCAAAGGCAGCTAAATATAGCAGAGAAAACAGAGGAGAAAAACAAGGGAAATTACTGGTCATTTTCTTCCTCTTTATTCTTTGTTGTCAACTTCAAATCGTTTTCCCCCTCAACATCTACTTTTAGGATTCTCAAAGATCCCAAAAAATATAATTCATCTTTTACGGTCAGTGACGGAAGGTTAGAAGAATCCCACATGGATGAAAATACTAAAGAGGATGTGAAAGTTGATCAGAAAAAAGTCAAAATAGAAACTGCGGAAGTTGAAGAAAAGATAATCTAAACAGAGAGCTATTGTTGATGAAATGAAAAAAAAAACAAGATGAAGCGTCAATGACTGTGAAAGATAGAGAAACATAAACTGAGAAAAAGGTTGAAGATGAAACCGAGAAAAATGAAACCGAAAGAAGTTCTTCGCCCAAAGAAGAAGCAAATGTTCCTTTTAATTTGAAAGAGAATGAAATGAAGGCAATGAATGAACTCAGGTCAAAGCTCGAAGAAGAGATTCTTCAGAACAAACTTTTGAAATCCATAGAAGAGAAAGAAAAGGAAACTGAAAGGGAAATTCAATCGACAAAGAAAAGTGAAGAAGAGAAGGATAAAACAAGGGAAACAGAGAAAGGAGAAGGTGAAAAAGAAATTTCTGTTTCTGCAAAAATCGTTGTTTCTTCCCCAACTAAAGGTAAAGAAGCAGAAATAACAAAACAACTAAAAGATAGAAAAATTTGAAAAAGGAAAAGAATTTGCCGCAGTTGTGGAAGAAGCACAAGAAAAGCTAATGAAAGGTGAAGTGGAGTAAAACGTAGACAAAGACATATCAATTTGGGGAGTTCCATTATTACAAAGGCGATAACAGAATAGATACTATACTATTTAAGTTCTTAAGAGCTCAAGATTTCAAGGCGAATGACACTTTTTATATGTTGAGAAATACCCTCAACTGGCGAAGGGACAACAAGATCGATTCAATCTTGGACGAAGATATCGGGACTGATGTTGGATCCATGTGTCACGGGCTGAGTTTTTTACGACGCACAGTGCAACACTAGCACTTAAACAACCAACGATAATGTGCTAGCAAAGCCTTAGCTCAAGCCTTAATGATGGCTTAGACCTTAATGCATGGAAGCGATAACGTTGCGGAAGCATTATTAATGTGGAAGCGTAAAGTAAACAAGCACACTTACGAGAACTTAAACACTTTATTAATACTTTACAAAGTATTACAAAGCTTTACACTCTCCTTTCCAAGCTCTCTCAAGACACTTTGCAAGGTTGTTTTCAAGGTTGAGTTACAAATGGGGTGGTGAAGCCTTTATATAGGCATTCCACCTCCTTAATCAATGGCCAAGATTTATTCTCTAGAAAAATCCCTAATCCAATGGCTAAGAATGCTTATTCTAGAGATTTCATGCATAAAAATCGTGCCCTAGGTCGGTTGTGATAGATTTCTAGACGTTTCCCTTGCAATCTTGCCCTTGCTGGAAGATTCTGGAAATTTTGACGGATTTCTGCAAGGAAACTAGGCCCTTACAGCATTCTTCCTGACTTTGGGCTGGGCTGTGCGAGCTGTTTGAGGGTTGCACACCATTTTTGACCCATTTCTTGCAAAACTCTGCCATCTATTGATATTTCCTCGCACAAAACTTTGTCCATTGCATTTTAAACCTGTCATGGACCTTTCCATGAAGTTTCACCTTTGTGCGTGTCTGTTTGTGGTAGAAGTGGCATGCCCTTGTGCGAGATTTCCCATCGCATCGTGGCTAACTTTGTGGCATTGCCCCTTTGCGAGCTTTCTCGCATGTGGTTTGCGAGAATTTGCAAGACTTGATTCACGGGCCGTGACACATAGCTATAATGGAAGGCCATGACCGCAACGGCCACCCTATATGTTATAATATATTCTTGGTTCTTATCAATGAAGAGATGAACGGAAAAACATTCAAAGAATTCAGATAATGGAGAAAGGAATTCAGAAGCTAGATTTCAAACCTGGAGGTGTATTAACACTTCTCCAAATCAGTGATCTCAAGAACACACCTTTACCGATAAAAAAGGAGCTCTGAAATGCCACGAAGAAAGTAGTTGAACTTCTCCAAGACAATTACCCAGAATTCGTTGCAAAAAACGTAAACCATTTATTTTTCTACCTTTCATCATCATTCTATGTTATCCAAGATAACGACCTTGCAAGTTGATGATGTTTAGGGCTAGTTTGGGACTGTTGTCCTGAAAAGCTCCATTTTCAAGCTTTCCTTATAATTGCAGATTTTAGCATTGAGAAATAAAGAATAAAGAGTCAAAATCTTTTATCTAATTCCAAAATATGTTGTTCTACGGAAAGTTTGTGAGTGGAGCTTTTCGGGATAGCAGCTGGGAAAGCAAACCTAGACATACCCTTAGACTAGAGTGTATAAATGTAGAAATACAAACTACTATATTCTGTATCTTATTTCAGTATGTTTAACTTGTGATTTACAAAGCTTTATATAGCACTTTTACAATCAATTTAAAATTAACAATGTGTACTATAGCCTGGTTTCCATATCTTGGATTCCTGTAGTTTCTTGCTAGAAACATGTGACACTTTGTAATCCTACATATCTTTGACTGTAATAGTGGGATATGATGAATTTATTCTGATCCCAGCTATACTTTATTTTCTAACACTTCCCTTCAAATTGAGTAGTGGGATCTCCAATACACAATTTATCCAAGATCTTTCTGAAGGTTTTTCCATTGACTTCCTTTGTTAAGATATCCGCTAATTGATCTTCAGATCGAACAAAGGGTATCATGACCCTTCCTTCTTCAATCTTTTCTTTGATAAAGTGTCTGTCGATTTCGATGTGTTTTGTTCGATCATGTTGAATAGGATTCTATGAGATGTGGATAGCTGCTTGGTTGTCACACATTAATTCACATGCTTTGGTTGGTGGAAAGCCAATTTCAGTTAGCAGGTTTTATAGCCATAGAATTTCTGTCAGTCCTCTTACAATTCCTTTGAATTCAGCTTCTGCACTTGATAGCGCAACTACCTTCTATTTCTTGCTCCGCCAAGTCATAAGATTACCTCCAACAAAGGCAAAGTAGCCTACCGTTGATCTTCGATCCACTAGATTTCCTGCCCAATCGGCATCAGTGTATCCTTGAATATCTAGGTGTCCGAGTGCTTTGAATAAGATCCCATATCCAGTTGTACCCTTCAAGTATCTTATGATTCTCCATACAGCTTCCATGTGGTCTTTGCATGGTTGTGCATAAACTGGCTTACGACTCCTACAGCATAAGAAATGTCAAGTCATGTATGAGAAAGATAGATAAGCTTTCCAACTAGTCGCTGGTATCTTTCTTTGTCTGCTAATTCTGTTTCTTCTAGCTTTTGAAGTCCATGATTTACCACAATAGGTGTGTCAACAGGTTTACATTCGAGCATTCCTATTTCCACGAGCAAGTCCAGGATATATTTCCTTTGGCAAATAAATATCCCTTTTTCTAACCTTAAGACCTCAATTCCAAGGAAGTATTTAAGTCTTCCTAAGTCCTTCATTTCGAATTCTATGAAAAGCTTTTTTCTTAACTTGCTAATTTCTTCTATATCATTTCCTGTGATAATCATATCATCAACATAGATTATTAGATAAGTTATAAGATCACCTTTCCGTTTAAGAAATAGTGTATGATCTGAATTGGACTGGGTAAACTCATATCGTTTCATTGCTAGAGTGAATCTTCCGAACCATGCCCTCGGCGATTGTTTTAGTCCGTAAAGGGACTTTCTGAGTCGACACACTTCTCCCCCTTTGAATGTTTCCTTGAATCCTGGTGGAGCTTCCATGTACACCTCTTCTTTTAAATCCCCATGTAGGAAGGCATTCTTGACGTCAAACTGATGGAGTGGCCATCCTTGATTTGCTACTATTGAGAACAGTACTCGAATTGTGTCGATTTTAGCAACAGGAGAAAAAGTTTTTGAATAATCAATACCGTAGGTTTGAGTATATCCTTTTGCTACCAATCTTGCTTTATATCTCTCAATTGATCCATCTGGTTTATTCTCTACCGTGTATACCCATCCACACCCAACTAGCCTTTTTCCTTGCGGTAATTGGCACTTCTCCCATGTATTGTTTCGATTTAGTGCTTCCATTTCCTCTTTCATTGCTCTTGTCCATTGATCAGATAATAAGGCATCTTCCACATTGCTAGGAACATCTTCTTTGTACAAGCCTAGAATGAATGCTTTAGCTTCATCAGAGAAATTTCCACTTGTAACTTGAGAGACTGGGTACTTTCCTTGCTTTTGTCCAATTGGTTCAGGAGAATATCTGTTTGGCGGAATTCCTCTGTTCCTTCTGGGAGGTAGCATAAATTGTTCCCTTTGTTCTATCTCGGGTATAGTTTCCTATTCCATTATATCCTCAAGAAAAATATTATGAGTAGGAATGACAGATGTCTCAGGGGTGTTTACCTTGGATATCAAGTTGGAATAATCATCAAATGAGTCACTAGAGTCCAAGGGTGGCGCAACGAAAGTAGTATTAGAAGATCGCTCAATAATACTGTGTTTCTCAGCCCTCAGCTCTGCTTCTAATGAGTTTGATAACTCAGGCAGCCAACTTAGTGCCTCTGCTTGGTTACTCTCCCCCTGAGCACTAAGTTGGGTGGTGTAGAAGTACTCAGTTTCAACAAAGTCACAGTTCATTGTGGTGTGCATATGTCGGGTTTTTGGATTGTAGCATATATACCCTTTTGGTTTATTCCGTATCCAACAAAGACACATTTTTCTGCACATGGATCAAGTTTTGATCGATTTGTCTTTGGAATATGAACAAAAATAGAACAATGAAAAACTTTAGGTTGGAGGGTTAAAGGAGGAGGTATTTTGGTGAAATTGGTGAGTGTTTGGATGGGTGTTTGGAGGTTAAGTATTTTTGTGGGTAATCTATTAAGTAGGTAGGTGGATGTGGCTAGGCCCTCAGGCCAAAAAGTCTTTGGTACTTTGGATTCTATAAAGATTGCTTGGGTCATTTCAAGGAGGATTCGATTTTTCCTTTCGGAAATGCCATTTTGTTCTGATGTGTAGTGACATGTGGTTTGATGGATAATCCCTTGATTTTGACAGAAATATTTCATAGCTGAATTAACAAATTCCCCCCCCCCATTGTCGGATCTTAAAATTCGAATGGCCTTGTCAAATTGGGTTTTGATCATTTTATAGAAGTGGATAAACTTTTTGTTTACTTCGGACTTATTTTTTAAGAAATAAATCCAAGTCATACGAGTACAGTCGTCAATAAAGATGACAAAGTAGCGAAAAAATAATCCACCTACTATAGGTGATGGGCCCCATACATCGGAATGAATTAAATCAAAGGGTGAATCTGATCTTGTATTATTTGGTTTAAAAGTTTGTCGGTGACTTTTGGTCAAAATACAAGTATCACAATGCAATTTACCATGGGAAAAAAGGTTAGGAAATAAGATATCTGAATAGCCTGTGGATGGATGTCCTAGTCTTCGGTGCCAAAGCCATGCGTCTCTATTTGTAGAGCCATGAGAGAGTAACACAGTACTTTGTTGAGCAACTTCGTCCATATAGTACAACCCTTGGCGCTCAGTGCCACGCCCAATAATCATACCCATCCTGATTTCCTATAAAACACAAAAAGTTGGGTGCATTAGTATGGTACAATTTAGTTCTTTGGTAACGTGACTAATAGACAACAGTTTGTGAGATAAAGATGGAGGCAGTTGGATAATTTTAAGGTTGGTGATATATCAATTTGTCCAGCCCCCTCAACAGGTATAATTTCTCTATTTGCAGCCATGACAGAATTTATCCCGGGTTCGGATTGGATTTTTATATCATTTGGATCAAAGGTCATTGTATCGGTAGCACCACAATCAAAAATCCATGACATGACATGTTTTTTGATGAACTTTCAATTTTAGCAATATTAACAAATGAGCTGGGTTTATTTTTTTTGAAAAAAAAAATTTTAACGGGTTTATTTTCACAAATTGGTGGGTCAATTTGTGAATGGTTTTCATGGAGGGGTTTAATGTTGGAATGATTTATGAATTCGGGGTCAATCTGTAAAACATCAAAAGTTTGAGGGTTTGGGAATAATTTCCCAAACCCTTTACCTTTAAAGGCTGGATTAGGGTTAACCCTAATCCCAACCGTAGTCATCCCCTTCCTAGCCTCCCTTGTTGCTTCTGCCTCCTCCCGTCTTAAGCTGCCACCGTCGCTGCCGGCGGCCTCTAGGTTGCCCACAATGATGGCCACCTTCGTTGTTATGTCTGAATTTCTCCGCTTGCTCTCATCAGGCCACCAATCGGGATAGCCGATCACTTCAAAGCATCCCTCCTTTGTATGCTTTGTTTTTCCGCAAAGCGTGCACTTGAGCTTTGATTTGTCCGGTCGGTTTCCTTTCCCAGAGTTTGTCCGGCGTTGGCTCTGTGCGGCGAGTCCTGTGGTTTCTCCTCCTGTTATTGACAGTCCTCGGTGTTGGCTTTGTGCGGCGAGGCCTGCGGATTCTCCTCCTGCTATTGACAATCCTCCACCTAAACCTCCCGTTGTTGTCTCGGTTGGTGGTCCAAGTGTGGCGAGTCGAGCAGCTTCTTTCCTTACCGCTGAGTATGCAGCTTCCGGCGACGGTAAGGGATCTTGCCTTAGTATTTCCCTCTTTATTTGATGATGTTCTTGATCTATTGAATTCAAGAACTGAAAAAGTTTTTGTTCTTGCTAGATTTTGTTGTATGTGGCTATGTCGGCTTTTGAGGTCATCGGATTTGGTTCTCTCCGGTCTATTTCACCCCACACGCCTTGTAAGGTAATCCAGAAACTCTCTAACGCCTGTCCATTCTGTTTCATTCCACTGATCTTGGAATGAAGATAAAATGTTTGTAATTTATCTTTGCCACTACTATAAGTTGTGACTAGGGTATTCCAGAGGGATTTGGTTGTTGGAAATTCTGTCAGGTTACTGGCTATTTGCGGTTCTATGTTCTGTATTAGCCATGAAAAAACGACCAAGTCATTTTGTTCCCATTTCTCGTAGCCTTCTGATCCAGGTTGTGGTGGTGCTGGAAATCCAGTCAAATGGCCTAGTAAAGCCTTGGATTTTCCTCCAATTGCAACTTTGATCATTCTTGACCATAATGCAAAATTTTGGTGATTCAGTTTGATGTTGATATTGAGGCTATCAGATAAATGATTTTTGGGGTTTTGGTTGTTGAGGCTGATTTGTAACAGATTTGCTATCTGTGTTGACAGGTCACCGTTGTTGCCGCCCTCAGTGTTTCTTATGTTGCCATCTCCGGACCCGGTGGCTGAGGAATCCTGGGTATTTCCAGAAACGGGTGTTTGATCACCATTTTTGAACATGGTGGCTTGCTTCCTAAAGGTAAGCTTGGTAAATGATGAATTTTGCCAATTATGATCCTGGAACCGTAAAATGCTCTAATACCATGTAGAAATACAAACTACTATATTCTGTATCTTATTTCAGTATGTTTAACTTGTGATTTACAGAGCTTTATATAGCACTTTTACAATCAATTTAAAATTAACAATGTGTGCTACAGCCTGGTTTCCATATCCTGGATT
>CATIWQ010702730.1:0-13371 GCA_949673415.1 Euphorbia schlechtendalii
GTGAGTCAGTTACCATTTTAATATATTATCTATTTCCTTTAATTTTTATTCTTATTATAACAATTTGAAGTAAAAAATCTTCTACATGGAATTTGCCAAAACAAGAAAAGATAAAAATGACCACCAAATAGTAAATACTTATTGGTTGTTTACAAACTCTCCCACACCGTCAGCCAAAAACAAACAAAGCACACCGAATCCCGTTACAAAACCCTAATATATATTTAGAATATTTATTTATTTTTAGTAATACGGAACATTTTATTCTAATTTTATAGACGGTGGATTAACTTTTAAAATATTATTTAATGATAAAGATAAAATAAAACCTTGCATAATAAAAAAGTGTTAATAAAGTGTTATCATCCGAGTGGATTGGAGATATATTTTATATTTAATAATATAAACGCATCTACGTAATTTTTTAAAAATTGTTATCGGGTTAAAAGATAAAAGCACAGGAAATTTTTTTTTCAGATGCAACTAGTCAAAATGACTGGTCAAGCCATTGTAAGGTTAGAAAAACTGGCTGTTTATTGGTGTGGCCGGTGTTTTGACAGGTAATAAAAAATCTATAATTAATAGTAATTATGTAGTTATCGGATATTTTAAATTAAAATTATTAATTAAAGTTTTGTATTATATTTGTATTTTTATAACTAAAATTATAAATTAAGAATTTACAACATTATAATACAAAGTTTTATTTTCATTGGAGAAATCTATTGAAAATCTATTGAGATTGGAGGTTGATTTAAAGGGTTAGAGGTGACATGAGAAAAAGAAAATAAATCGACATGAAATAAAATTTGGTATGACATTTTATTAATTTAAATAATAACATTATATTTTCCGTTCAAAAAAAATAATAACATTATATTTTAAACAATAGGTGAATAATTTTAAGTGCTTTGAATAAATATACCAATATCTCTACGTGTTTTGAAAAATAATCTATATCTCCATACGTTTTATTTTTTTTATACTATTACTTCCTTGTATTTTGTATTATCTCATTTTTATTAAATGAGATAAAACGACATATGCTTATGAATAAAAAATTGATCTTACATTATAATATATCACATTTAAAATATTATGAATTAAAATTATTCAAAACAATGTTTTTTATTTTCATTTTATCTAGTGAAATCTTACATTGAAGTTTATAATATAAATTGTTAAAAATATATTTTTATTATTACATGTCTTGTAATACAAATAAAATAAAATTAAATATATTTACAAACATGTTAACAATTTTAATAAAAAACACATAATTTTATATGCAAAGAGTAACGTAGTATGAAAAACACAAAATGCACGGAGATATTTATTACTTTTCAAAATACATATAAGAGGTATATTTCGAGAGATTTTATGATTATTTACTTGTTGAAAATCAAAATATATAAATTTATTATTATTATTATTCTATTATTATTTTTTGAGAGTAACCTTGAATATAAAGAGAAGAAGGCACTCTCAAACCCGCCGCCCTCCCACCCTCAAACAAACACTGAATAGATATGAGTGGGCATTGAAATTCAAGCCATTTTCTCTCTTTTCTTGTGATTTTGAGTTAAAGATTCCATTTTTCTTGTTATCTCAATAGTGGGTTTGTTTAATCAGATTCATCACTCGTTTTCTCATTTTGATTCCGAAACAAAGGAACAAATAGTCCTCCGTTCTCAATTCTAGACCAAGACTGATCATAGCAACAAAGATTGAATAGCCTGTGTTGTGTGTACTCTTCTTTTTGAAAAAGAAGCGTTCCTATTTCTGAACAGAGAAAGAGAGAAGAATTTCCATCTCAAAAACAAAAGAGAAAAAAGGGGGGGAGAAAGTAAGGCCGGCCTTTGAGAAGACCGTCATTGATAACAAGGTGATTTTCTCATTATTCACACCACTTTTGGTATCAATCTTATCTATAATATCTATGTTTCTATAGTGTCTATCCTTTATCTTTTTAATTGACCTGTTTTTGTTCCCATTTGTCCTTTGGTTAAACTAAGCCCCTATTCTCACTTTATAAACTACTATTTCTAAAGTTGCTTGCTTTCTTTGTTTGTGGCTGCATTTTTTTTGTGGGTTCTGTTTTTCATTGATAATTGATACTACCCATTTGCTGTTTATACCGTTAGAAGCAGTATTTCTGAAGAAAATACAAAATGAAGTATGTTTTGGTGACTGGTGGAGTTGTTAGTGGACTTGGGAAAGGTGTAACTGCAAGTAGTATTGGTGTTCTTCTTAAAGCTTGTGGACTCAGAGTTACTTCTATTAAGATTGGTATGCTTCTTGTTCTTCTGTGTTTATAATTTGAATTATAAAAAATGTCTCTTTATATGAAAGAAATTGACTGCACACATGAGTCCTAGTTAATTATACTTATCCTTTTTTATGGTTGTTTTATGAGTTTTTTTTTCTCTTTAATGACATTTTTTATTTTGTTCCACATTTTTAGATCCTTACTTAAACACTGATGCTGGGACTATGTCGCCTTTCGAGCATGGGGAGGTGTTTGTTTTAGATGATGGAGGCGAGGCAAGTAATTGTTGATGAGAGATTTATTATGAATGTGCTATTTTGTAAAAGATTATTGCTATAATGCTAATCCTGCTTTGTTTTGAATGATTAATTCTTCAATAGGTGGATTTGGACCTCGGTAATTATGAGCGGTTTCTAGATATCAAGCTAACCCGTGACAACAATATTACAACTGGAAAAATATATCAGGTACTTGGATAGCTTCCTTGCTTCAATTTAATCTGTGAATCAGTCATTTGTAAAATGAATTGTGGATCAATAATCAATTTAGCTCATTAAGTTGGATTGCAGGATCAATTTGATCCAAAATCAAGTTTAAGTATCGATTTGACCTTTAATTTGGCATCTGATATCAAATTAGTCCAAAAATGACACATGTCCTCACGCGAAAAACGTGATGTTTACTTTAGTCATATTGGACTAATTTAATCTGAAATTTCAAGTTAAGGGTTTAGGTTGATATTCAGGTTTAATATTGGACCAAATTTGATTCTTGGTGCCAACTTCAAGGGTCAAATTACCGCATAGTCCTTCAGAATTTTTCGTGTTTGTGTTTCTTTCAGCATCTGATTCTTTTGATGTTGAATTTACCAGTCTGTGCTTGACAAGGAGAGAAGGGGAGATTATCTTGGAAAGACTGTGCAGGTCTAATATCTACTTTTTTGCTCCTTTTATTCAAAATATACAATTATATGCCATGAAATAGACCTTTTTTTTACTTTGTACTACCACAGGTAGTTCCTCACATTACTGACGCCATCCAAGAATGGATAGAGCGTGTAGCAAAGATTCCGGTGGACGGAAAAGAAGGTCCAGCTGATGTTTGTGTAATAGAATTAGGCGGAACTATAGGTAAAATACTTAATACTCTCTTCAATATGATTTTCGAGAAGTTATATTTTAAATTGGCTTTTCATTATGTAATCTCATACTATGTAGGGGATATTGAATCTATGCCTTTCATTGAAGCGCTTGGACAGTTTTCGTATCGTGTTGGTAAGTTTATGGGTTAATATTCCGCCTTTTTAATATAGATATATGTACATTTATTTTTTAATGCTTAAAACACTCGTTGTTTTTGTTTCTAGGAGCCGGAAATTTCTGCTTGATCCATGTCAGCCTTGTGCCTGTTATTAATGTCGTTGGAGAGCAGGTAATTATTTGATGACGTGGCATTGCATGTAACTGATGCACTTAATAAATACAAAAGTTTTTTTTTATTATTACAGAAAACAAAGCCGACCCAGCATAGTGTTCGGGGATTGAGAGGACTTGGTTTGACGCCAAATATATTAGCTTGTCGCAGTACAAAGGTACAGCTCGATATTTCATTTATGAAAGGTGTGATCTTTGGCTTATGTTTTTATTTTGTCTTTAACAGGAACTTGATGAGAATGTCAAGTTGAAACTCGCCCAGTTTTGCCATGTTCCGGTACTGAAATCTACACTGTTCTTTTCAGTTTGTTTTAAAATTGGTTGCTTTTTATGTTATTTAATTGAATTATAATCATGTGCAGGCTGAAAACATTGTCACTTTATATGATGTTTCAAACATTTGGCATATTCCTCTGCTACTTAGAGTAAGCAGTTTTTCTGTCTGTATGTGTTCTTTATTATGTTCATTGAAATTCAAATCGAAACAGCAAAATATTTCACGTATTTTAACGCAAGTTTCTTTTTTTTCCTTCAATTTAATCAGAATCAGAAGGCGCATGAATCAATCTTGAAAGCACTGAATCTCCAAGGGTTTGGCTTTCGATTTCTCTCACTGTTTCCATCTCAATCTTTTTCTCTACTTGTTTTTTCTTTTTTTTATAGTTCTCTTTGAAGTATTTTGTTAAGATTTCTTTATTTTTCAGCATTGCCGGGGATCCCGAGCTTCACGAGTGGACTGCCAGAGCGAAAATTTACGACATGCTTCATGATCCAGTTAGTACAACACCATTTTTTGTTGTGAATCACGATACAACTATTTCAGAATGCTAATTCGATCAATTTCGCAATGCAGGTAAGAATCGCGATGGTTGGAAAGTACACAGGACTTTCAGATTCCTACCTTTCTGTCTTAAAGGTAAAAATGCTTTTATAATTATTCATCATTTCCTTTTTTTCTTGAAAGATTCATCTCACAATCTTATTTTTCTGATATTTGATTGGTATTAACAATCATAAATCGAATTAGTAATCTGTTTATGTTGTTTGTTTCGGATTTTTAATGTCGAGTGTAAGTTGTTAGATTTGAGAAGCTAATTATTTTTTGACAGGCTCTTTTGCATGCTTCGGTTGCTTGCCGTCGTAAACTTATAGTAGAATGGGTTGCAGCTGGCGATCTAGAAGATTCTACTGCTTCAGAGGTCGGTACTAAATACTAATTTGTTTTATTTATGTTACGTGTTTTTGTAGTTTTCTGTACAATACACGTATTTAGCGTTCACATTGTATGCAGTCTCCCGATGTTTATAAAGCTGCATGGGATCTTTTAAAGGTGATATTCTAATGTTTTTTCCGTTCTACATTAATGTACTCAATTGTTTTTTTGGCCTAATACATCATTAGCCCCCTCAACTCCGGCATATTTTGCCTTTGGCCCCCCTGAACTTTGAAAAGATCCCCGTTACACCCCTTAACTTGCCAAAGGGGACCGCTGCCCCTTTCAACTGTAAAAATATTTACTGTTTTGCCTTTGAACGCCACGTGTCAGCTTCTGGTTGGTTTGATTTTTCAAAGATATTATTTTTCTGCCGGGCAAATTGGTGTACTTTTGCAAGGTGAGGGGGGGGGGCCAATAGGTGATTTGAACCAAGGTCAGGGGCCAAAATGCAAATGATGTACAAGGCCCAGTTTGTTTTAAGCATTATGTTTTTTGAATTTTTCCTCGAGATTGTAACTTGGCCTTTGCTACAGGGAGCCGATGGCGTTCTGGTTCCAGGTGGATTTGGCGATAGAGGGGTGCAAGGGAAAATTCTCGCTGCGAAATATGCTCGAGAGAACAAAGTTCCGTACCTCGGCATTTGTTTGGGGATGCAAATCGCTGTGGTGGAATTCGCCCGATCTGTTCTTGGTATGAACGATGCGAATAGTACAGAGTTTGATCCCGAAACTCCAAATCCTTGTGTCGTATTTATGCCTGAGGTAAACTGACACAACATTAGTCCTAAAGTTTTGTTTTTTGGACTGTGGCATCGATCGATTATAACTATTTCGATTTAACAGGGTTCGAAAACTCACATGGGAGGAACCATGAGACTTGGATCGAGGAGGACTTATTTCAAATCTCCTGATTGTAAATCGGCAAAAATGTAATATAATTGGATAACGGTGGTTTTTTTAATTTTTCGGAATTCTTAATGTTATTTTTTTTGAATTTGTAATAGGTACGCTAATGTCAGCTTTGTTGATGAGAGACATCGGCATAGATATGAGGTAACCTCTGTCGATTGGGTCATTTTACAAATATACCCTCGATGTATTTTAGAAAATATATTCAACGCCCTCTTCCAGTGTTTTAACCCGCTCAATTTTGATGTGGTTTTTGGGGAATTTATTCGTAACTGGTCGGTTTTGGGGTGGTTTGTTTTATCAATGTCTACTGAAGAACGGAAAATTTGACCAAGGGTGAAAAAATGGAGGATTACATTGAGAAAAAAGAACCTTGTGAGGGTTTTTTTTGGGATGATGATTTCTAAAAGGAAAAATTTGCGGTTTACAGGTCAACCCCGAAATGATTACGCAGTTCGAAAGAAAAGGTCTTTCTTTTGTTGGCAGAGACGAAACTGGCCAGCGCATGGAGGTAAGCCCTTTTTAGTAAAATTCGTTGTAAGCTAAAGGACTAGAGTAATTTTTCTAGCTTCTGTAACATTTTTTACTGTTTTTTTTTACGAGCTTTTTTGTTTCGTTTGACTGCAGATTATCGAGTTGCATGACCATCCGTACTTTGTTGGCGTACAATTTCATCCTGAATTCAAATCTCGGCCAGGAAAACCTTCCGCTCTTTTCTTAGGTACTTTTTCTCCATCGTACGTTGTATATGGCAAATACGATCATTAGCTTCGTGTATCGAAAATGACCAACCTGGCCTCTACTTTCGCGCCGCTTAAATAGACCTATTTTTTGTGTTGCTTAAAAAATAAACATAATTAAATCTAGATTGATTGATATATTTCGAAAAAAATTGAGTCGAGGATCGTAGGCGTAATTTCTGACTTCTTTAATCGCGAAACTTCTATTATAATTTTGAAAACGAAGGCCCCGTCAAAATTTTTTTTACCCTTTTGCCCCGAGGCCCACAAAATGTCAGGATCGGGCCTGCTTCATCCACCCTAAATTTTTCATAAATAACGGCCCATCACGACAAACTTGTTTATTAATTTTCGACTTTCGATGAAAAAAATTTAGTACCATAGCCAAACGATATCAAAGCACAAGGTCTAAAATTTCGCTTTTGTCGTCGAGATATCATAAACATGATTCTGATTTACATTTCATGTTTATAGGACTTATAGCAGCGGCATGTGGACAATTGGAAAATTTCTTGCAAAATAACGGCATTGCAAGTAAGCCCTTATTGAACGGGACGAGCAACGGCAAACCGACCGTCAAAATCTACCAAAACGGGAATGCCACCAAGTTCTCCAATGGGTTGGTAAACGGAGTATATAGCAACGGGAACGGTAACGGCGTGCATCATTGAAAAAACGCGACGGGAGATTTTTCGACACCAAAAGCTGATCGGTTTGTTAGTTCTTTTTCGAAGACTTTTCGGTTATGCTTTGTACAGAAGAGAGAAGTACGGGGGTGGGTTAGTTTTTTTCTCGTCTCGTCTCAAGCTGACTTATTATTAGGATATGAAGCTGAACTGTTACGACTAAAAAAAGGCTTGTATTTTCGAGTTCGAGAGTGAAAGATATGGCCTTTAAAAGGTTTACTAGGTTGCCTTCTCGTTGCGACTCGGGTGTCTCGTTCGGTTTTTTTTTGTTTCTTTCGGAATTTTGGCAGTGCGGTTGCAGGGAATTTTTGGTTTTTTTAACATGTTTGAATGAAATGAAGACGGGATATTATCATATGATAACAATTGGTTATTTGTCCATTGTTCTAATTTTTAATCTCTATTTTTCTTTATTTTGTTTTGTTTTTTTATTTTATATTGGTTAGGGCTAAAAATGTGGTGTGAAGTAATTTGAATTCCATTTTCATTATTGTATTGTTCTTTTTATTTCGAAAATGCAAATATATTATAGCGTGTTTTGGGCTGCTGTTTATATACTTTTTCGGGATAGTATGGATGTTAATAGGGCGGGGATTATCCGAAAATAGCTGGCATTCGAATCGTTGGATGTCGGGAATAATTGAAACTTTTAACTAGGTGTGCGGGAAAGTTTATCCCCGATTAGAAAATGTTGCGGGTGCGAGACTTAAAAATCAAGTAAAATCTACATTCATATATAAAAATACATTAATATCTCTCTCTATATGCTATTTCATTTTAAATAATTAAAATTATGTGTTAGAATTCTGTTTTACATGGTTATTGTATCAATTTTTATAATTTTAACATATTATACTTGTACTTATCAGGTTTAATGAATCGAGAGGTATTTCATGTTGTCCTTAAAACCTTGTTGCTTCCCTGAACTTTCAAACTGACCTCGAAGTTACCTCAACTTTAAAAAAGTGCATCACTTTGCTTCCTAAACGTCACGTGAAAGTATTTTGAGAGATAAAATCAATAAAATAACATATTTGAAAAGATAAATCAACTAAAAGTTGGCACGTGACGTTGAAGGAATTATTCCGTACACTTCTTGAAAGATGAGGGAGCTACGTGATCATTTCCAAATATCAGGGGGCAACAGGTTTTGGAGGACAACTTGAGGCATCTCCCGATGCATTAGACTTACTTTTTATATACTGGTATTTTTTAATCGTACCGGAGTCACCAACGGTACGTGATTTTAACGGTAAACCGGGTGGTACGGTACCGATAACATTGGTTAATACCAAGTTTACATTAATTAAGGTAATAAAAGTACCTATATATCTCTATTTTTTGAGAAATTAAGAACATTTAAAATTTTTGAGATGTATGGGGCTCGAACCTAGGTTCCTTAGCTTGTTCTTGATGATTGGATATTTATATACCTCTATTGATTTTTGTTCTTGATGATTGGATATTTTATTATTTATTTTTTACAATATGCATTAAATAAGGTTAAAATGAAATAGAAATATTAAATTTTTTAATAAAATTTGAAAATGACAAGTATTTAAATAAAATTTAAGGGTATTGAAAAACATATATTAAAATAGGGAGGTAACAAGCGTTACAAATTGATTAAGTTCACTAACTATGCGTTACATTCAAATAAGTTAATTTAGTTCACTTCAGCCCAATTCATCTTTCAGTAGTTGCAAAGAACATGTGATTAATAAAATGTGATTAGAGTGATGTTCAATTATGTGTAAGTTTACTGTCGTGTTCAATATGAAATGATTGTCCTGAAAATTTTATGGAATTTGGAAACTGAACATAAACGTGGACACCACAAGCCCCAAATTTGTCTTGTGGATTCCACGAGTTGCTATTCTACCTTCTAAACCTTTTCCTTCATTTGCCTTAATGGTATCCATTAATGACAAAACATATTTCATCTGTCATTGTTAATTGGCATTAATACCGTCTTTAAATTGTCTAATAGCAAATTTTGTTTACATATTCTTTTTTTTGAAAAAGAAATTTTGTTTACATATTCAATTACATTAAGTGTCCATCTGACGATGACAGTTAGATGACATAATCATTTTGGACATTAATATGTATTGTTGACCATGTATGACATTGTCAACCTTTTATGGTCCGTTAACTTGCCTATTAAAACTGGATAGTTCATAAACCAAATAAACAAAAGATGAATACATTAAGCATTAAATAGGTAATTTTAAAAAGGTAAATTAAAACTACATTTGAGTTATGGAATATGATCAAAAGGATTCTCATGTCATTGCCAAAAAAATAACAAAGAGCTTGATAATGAGTCGTAATGTTTCTCCAACCCCGATCCTCACAAATTAAGGACCCTTAGCAAAATAATAAAGAAATTAATAAAATGGGCACTCGGTTAAAAGTTATAATGAAAATCAACTATGTTGTGGAAACTAAGATTCAATCTCATGATCTTTCATATCCATAACAAGTTACTTACCAATTCATCTATCAATAATTATTATTTACTCTTTATCTTTTTTAACATTTACTACTAAAATTATTAAAAAATATATATTATTTTTGAGACCCCTTCCGATATGGACCCTGGGCGGTCGCACTCGTTGCCCATCCCTTAGGACCATCCCTATGTTTCTCGATGCGATGCTCTTTTACTTATTGATTATGAGTACCTTTTTAACTCATAAGAAGCTTAATAAGAAGTCGAAGTGTTTATTTATATTGTCTTATAAGAAATTTATAAGTAGTTGAATTATTTGGTAATATGAATTATGAGTAGGTTATAGATTATATAAATTATGAGACTACTTGAATTGATGGGCAATGGTTAATAGACTTTTAAATCAAGTGTTAATAGTTTTTGCTGAGTTAATAATAACATAAAAAATCATGTAATCTGTGACTTTGTAATCAATGGACAAAAGGTATGAGATATTTCTTTAATAAACGAGACAATAAAATTAATGAATCGACATACCATAATTTAAAAATTTTAAAAACTTAAGATATTTAATTTGTTAAATAAAGAGTTAAAAAATTAAATTGAAAATTTCTATTATTTTATTAAAATATTGCAAGGAAAATATATGCAAGAGTGGAATTAAAATGGAAAAAATATATATTGAATGTGGAACGAAACAAAGTGTAGAGGAATCCAAAGGTTAGAAAAATAAAATATGAAAATGAAGGTTGTAGGGCTTGATCCTTGATCATTAGAAAAAGGAACAAAAGTTCTATCTACCAGGATAAACCAAATTTACGTTATGTACCCATTGTTTTAATAATATATCAATAAAGTTTATTATTATATTACCCCGAATAATTTCGAGGTCCCGTTACACTCGGGGGCCCTGAGCGATCGCTCATGGTGCTCCTGCTATTGAGCCCGGCCCTGCTTGTAAACCTAACCAACTTATAATCTTAATTAACTAGCTTATAAACTTTGAAAAAACATAAAACATATAGCTTTAAAGTAGACCTGGGTGTGGGCCGGGCCGAGTTTGGGCCAGGCTTTATCTGGCCTAGCTAAAATATGAATAGTCCAAATTCGACCCAAACCCATGAACAAAAACATCGGGCTCAGGCCAGGGCTTTAATAAAATAATTACAAACAAGCTCGACCCAGGAGCCTAAATATTAATTGTTTCAAATAAATATTTATTACTAGAAAATAATTGTAAAAAAATAATTCGAATATATTTGTGGTATACAAAATTGAGTTTAAATGTTAAACTTTAGCAAAAAAAAATGAAATTTCCAACCATATAATTTTTTTTACTTTGATTGTATAAAATAAATATATATTTTTTAACATATTAATTATTATTTCGGGCTGGGCGGACCGGACTTGGATTTTAATATTTAAACCAAGCCCGATATATATTTTACGCGGGCTACTTCGAGTTCGGGCTGGATCGGGCCTAATCTTAAATTACCTTGTCCAAGCCTATCCCATGAAGAGCGGGCATGAACGAGTCTCGTGAGTCAACGAGCCCGTGCCCAGGACTACTTGTAAGCCAAAACCAACTAATTAATTGTTAATTTTATGTTGTGATGGATGATGACAATGAACTAGCTTTGGATCCAGATTATCGAAACTGGATATGATTCATTACCATCCCTAGTTGTAGTTGTAGTTGTTGTTTACTGTAATTTTCTCAAGAAACAACTAAAAGCTGGAAAATAGATACTTAAAACTATCATTCTCTGTTACCACAACTATTCAATAAACCACACATTTACATTTGTTCTATGCAACATGTGATAAAAACCATATAAAAATCTCTTATCCAAAACAATATAGAAGAAATTGATAGAAAGATAGTAGAGAGGATCTCAAAACTAAACCAACCAATAAAAAAGCTCCACCTCCGCATTCGAACTTCTCCCATCTTATCCCTCCAAAACCTTCCATTTCCCATCATTAATCTCCATTTCTCACAAAATCTAAAGACTCTTTTTCTCTCCACTCTCCATTTTTCTCCCAATCCAAACAAATCAGGAAAACCCAATCAAAATGTCTCTCACAGTTCCAACAAATATCTCCATCTTGAAGCCGAAGCCCGGATCTACAATCAATCCTCCAAAATTAGCACCGAAATCCGCCGTCATCGTCTGCTCGGCCGCCGAGGAATCCGGCAAGAAATCACCCCTCCAAGCCTTCTCCGCCGCGCTCGCTCTCTCCTCCATCCTCCTCTCCGCTCCTCTCCCGGCCGTCGCCGACATCTCCGGCCTCACTCCCTGCAAAGAATCAAAACAATTCGCCAAGCGCGAGAAGCAGTCAATCAAAAAACTCGAATCCTCTCTCAAGCTGTACGCTCCGGACAGCGCTCCGGCGTTGGCACTGAAAGCGACGATTGAGAAGACGAAGCGCCGATTCGAAGCTTACGGTGAGAAAGGACTGCTGTGTGGATCGGACGGATTGCCGCACCTGATCGTTAGCGGAGATCAGAGGCATTGGGGGGAGTTTATTACGCCGGGGCTGTTGTTTTTGTACATTGCAGGGTGGATCGGATGGGTTGGGAGAAGCTATTTGATTGCGATTAGAGATGAGAAGAAGCCGACGATGAAGGAGATTATTATTGATGTTCCTTTGGCTTCGAGTTTGGCTTTCAGAGGATTTTCATGGCCGATTGCTGCTTACAGAGAATTCGTTAATGGCGATCTTGTTGTTAAGGACGTTTGATTGTTTTGATTTCTGTGTTGTATTTCTCGGGTCGGTTTTTTCTTGTATATTTATCCAACGTTGAAGCTTTTAAAATAGTTGCGCTTTTTCAAAACAAATTGATGCACCGATTACTTCTTGCCGTCCCTAAAAATGGTTAAAGTACATTACTTGTGAAAATTGATGAATTATTTGTGACAAACAGCTAATAGTTTGTTGCAAATATTAGCGGAATTTTTTCTGTAGCAAAGCTTTGGCGACAGCTGCTTAAAAGTGTGTCGCGGATTTCTACTGTACAAAAACATGAAAATTATATCTGTGATGATATTCATTGCAAATTCTTATTCTCGACTGGTTGGTCATGCAGTTGGGTATTTGATTATCGTACCAACTTTTCTTTTTTTTTCTTAGCATATTTAAGTTATTTTTAGTTACCTCTTTCATTAAATACTCATATATATTAAATTTAAGTACCAATTTCAATAGATTTAAATGATGTGTAATTGTTTTATCTTCAAAATTGAATCTTACATGTACGAGTGAAGTGAAGTGACGTTTTTTTGTAGTAATAATGTAAGAATGATTACGCAACTTTTTGTATAAAAAATAAAGTAATTTTGATAATTATTATTAATTAAATGAATTGCTATGCACAACCTAATTAACTTTGCATTGTTTTTGAAAGGTTGAAATGCCCTAAAAAATTCCTGGAAGCGATCAAAGAAAACACAACCGAGTGGTTGAGCTTTCCCCAGAAATGCCTATCCATCGGTTGAAATCCCAACCAAATGGTTAAAGCATTCTCCATGAACACCGACGCAAATGTTCTTTTCTTTATTTTCTTATTGTGACGAAGTTTTATTTGTTTGTCGCAATTGTTAATTATTTATAAATATTCAGGATTAACTTTTGGTGGTTTATCACAATTGCTCATGGAGAA
>CATIWQ010702941.1:0-17363 GCA_949673415.1 Euphorbia schlechtendalii
ATTTTTATTTTATTATCCCATATCATATTTTCTAATTAATTAATACCATGATTATAAATAAAAATATTATTATATTATAATTACATTGATCTATTATTATATCAATAACACTAGTAATTATCACTATTTAAATTATTTTTACTATATTTATAATCAATACATTAAATAATAATTATTTTTCTATATTAATATTTTTATCATTGTTCTTCTTTTTATTATTATTACTATTAATTTTTATTAAAGATTCATTAGAATAATCATTATTAAAATTAAAATTTATGGACCTGAACTAAACTTAATAGACCTTAACTGAACTGAACTGAATTTAATGAACCTGAACTGAACTGAACTAAATCAAATTGAGGACCTAACTCATCTTCAACCTCCATTTCTGAAAATTTATTAAAACGATAAAACTCGTCGTAATACTCCATAACCTTGAAGTTTCCCGGTGTTCAGGTGAGCAACTGCCGCCGCAAACCCACCCCTAACGTCGCCCCTAATTACAATCATTAGAGAATATACAATAGTTGAATTTTCTTGTCAAAAAATAAAGTAATTATAGAATAAACCTATTTGAAAAATGACAGGGCTGTTTAAGTTTTATTACAGTTTCAAATCCATTTATAGGAAGGGAATCATGCGGACTAATTTGATGTAAAAGCCTAATTGATTGTCTTTATGAATGATGTTAATAAAACAAAAAGCATAATGTTGACTTTATAGGGACATTAAAGTTCAAATGCAAATAGTTCTCGAGACATTACACGGTAATGGCAAACATATAGCCGAAGAATCGGTGAAATGTTTAAACCAAAAAAAAAATTAAAATGGTTACATAAAATATATGAACCATTATAGCTCTGTAAGTGGTTGTTTCGATATATTATTCTTACATATTTTTTTATAAAATTACATATTTTAATTTTAAACAACACATTTTAATATTTCATGTTAATTAATTAAGAACTATCTAACTTGTTTTTTCTAAAATCAACCATGTTATTTTTAGGAAAAACTTGAAAATAAAACTTTTTAGAAAATTAGTTTAAGAAAGTACAACCAAACTGTATCAAGAACCATGTTATTTGACGATCATCCTGCACATTATGACATATATAAAGGAGAAATTTGAAATTTGAAATGTTCACAATTTAAACTCAAAATGCATGTATAGATATAAATGTGTTTTGAGAATATCCTTTAACATAAAAAGCTCGTATAATTTCATAAATTCATCCACAATCAAATTAAGGGGCTAAAGAAAGAAGAAGTGGGACGATGATGTTGATGGTTGGTAGCAGAATTAGGAGACATTAATTATGCTAATTTGGTTACATTACAAAGTAAATCATTGAGAGAAAACGTACTTTAGGCTTTTTCTAAGGATTAGGTGTTTTTTGTGCACGTGCAATGGTGCAATCATATTAAATAATGTGAAGTTTCATTTATATACTTTTTTACCATCTGGAAAAATTTTATGAAATAAATTAGCTGGACATCATTCATAATGCAATCATATGCGATGTTTTGTATGCATTTTATGTATTTTTGTATGGTCGGATTTTATCATTGTTTTTGTTTATAAAGCTCATTTTGGACTAAAATCTATTAAAAAGCCAAGCTTTAAACTGAATTTGATTTTCAATTTTTCATATCTGGTCCGACAAAAAATTATTTTTTTTTTGTTAATTTATTATATTTAGTAATTATTTAGGCTTTTACATCTTGTTCTATGCACTTTCAAACTTAACAAAAACGAACCATATAATTTTCTTATGAAATTCAGGCTAAATGTGTAACTAAATATACAGTTGAGACATATTTGTATACAATTTTGGGTACACCTCTCAAAGCAGATGTAAGAAGTTCTTAATTCGAAACCCAACATTTTCAAAAATCTATACTTATTAGAAAAAATAATTATAATTCAGACATATTTGCATAATTTTTTTAATAAATTCATCATAAAATTAAAAGATAAAAATAAATTAAAGGGTAGCATATTGGAGTTGAGAATGACTTACCAGGACTTTGTTATTTTTAACTTATTTGTAGGATACTGAAACCGAAATGCACTAATTTTAGTGTAATACTTATAAGTATTGGATTGAACATAATTAACGGGTGAAATTTGAAAGAAACAAAGCCTAAGTCTAGTTCGAGCCATAAATTTCAAAATGCGAGACAAGTCAAACTTGAATTGATGAACCACAAACATGCCTAATGTTTGGGGAAATACAACCAATTACATAATCTTATTTATGCTCTCATATAAACTTTTTTTTTATTTTTGTTTTCTGTTAAAAAGGTTTCATATTATGTTTTTACATACATTTTTCTTATACCAGATTTTCTTACCTTTTCATGAAGCCGTATACTTGGTATAAGGTATTTATACAACTTAATTTTCATTGATTTTCACAATTACTTTTAAAATATTTGCAAAAATCATTGTTCGAAAGCCTTAAACCTAGTATAGAGCTCTTATACTAATTTTTTTAATACGTTTCTTGAAGGTCTTAAACCTGTGATATGAACTTTTTTACCCGGTATATGAGTGATATAAGATTTTTGTTTCAATTTATTAATCGTAAATAATTAAACAAACATCTAGTAACGGAACTAGGGGGACGCACCTCCCCCCTTCGCCGGAATTTCAAGACCCCAATAATATGCTTCTTGCCTTCACTACTGCGCCGCCTTCGTTGTTGCTGCATCTTCTAGTCTGCAACTCTTCTTCCTTCTCATGTCCCGTGAATTTTAATTTTCTTTGGCCAATAGCCAAACGACGTATAGTATTTGTTTTTATTTTTCAAAAGGACTTAAACGATGCCGTTTTGGTATTTCTTAGGCTATATATTAAATTACAAACCCTTACCTGGTCGCAACTCGATTACACACGAGTCAAGAATAGCTACAACTGCTCTGCTACTCAATTGGACCATAATCTGATGCGTGTGTATTTTATAGCCAACAACGAAGCTTTTTAACCAGCAGGTTATAGGTTTCCGTTTTGTTTTGGCAGTGTTGATTTCATATTTACAACTCTGATTTTTCAGTTTTATGTGTAAGAGTGAAGACAATGTATAAACGAATTATTTTCTTCAATGATGACTATTGGCTCTCAGGGCAACTCCAATGGTTCCCCATTTTGGGGAAATCCTTAAAATGGGGAATGATCAAGTCCAACCATTCCCCATATAGTATATCCCTAAAATGGGGTTCCCCATATATGGGGAATCCCATCTTGGGGAATGATAATTATATTAATATTTTTTTTAGTTTTGATTTAATTTAATGTGTTTAATATTTTTTTGGTAATTGGGAATAGATTTGATATAAAGAAATTAATATAATAATAAAAAAATATTATTACTTTATTGAAATCTGAAATGGGGAATGGAAAATGAAGAAGATGGTTGGAGCAAAAATATTGTAGATTTTGTAAAATAGAATTTGAAAAATGAAAAATGGAAAAAATAATTGTACTTGCTCTTAAATAGATAATAATTCACCTTACAATTAGTTTTGCACATACATTCTAATCCATTCATCAGATTTTTGCGTATTTTATAAGAAAGGAAAAAACAAAGACCAAGTGCAGATTATTTATATCATTTTATCTATTTTACCATTTTTAACTCTAACTTTAATTGTGGATTAGATAATGTAATTTGTAAAAGCTTCAGGGTTCAGATTGGATAAAAGATGAGGTGGAAATAATAAATATCAAATAGGGAATTGCTTAATTCGTTTTAGGCCATGACAGATTTATATTACTCTCTCCGTCAATATTATTAATATTGTAATTTTAACTAATTCACATTTTTTAAGATAACAATAAATTGAATGAGCTGATTATTAACTTACCATTTTATAAATGTCCTACTTTATTTTCAAGACTTCATTAATATATTTAAATATTGATTCTTATAGTATTCTCATCTTGTTATTGGAAATTAAAATATGATTATCTTGAATCTTGAACAAATTAATAGAGGTAGAAATAGAAAACTTAGGGAAAAAGCACATTCGAAATACAAAATGACAGTAAAAAAGAGACATCAAAATCCTTTTAAAACTATAATATTTAGTAGACGGAGTGAGTAACAATGTATTTTAGGAGACTAAACTTAAGTATCTTTTCATTTTGTACGGAGATGTTGGGCTATTCCACATCGGAAATAATAAAGGAATATGAATAATATATAAGTGGAGTAGATTGGACCTTAACATAAGTCAATTGTTTTTGTGTTAGATAAGTTCAACCTCATTTGTATGTTCACTCAAACTATCGAGCCCAACACTCTCCCGGCCCACAAATCCTCTGCATGGTATCAAAGCAAGAGAAAGACCTGACAGTCAGAAGATCTTGGGTTCGAGTTTGAAATCCTGGTGGAATTGGGCTAGCGGAGAGACTAGACCTGTTGTTGAACTTGAGGCTCGGAGAGATAGGCCAAGGAATGTTTGGCTGAAGATTTTGGGTTATCCCACATCGGAAATAATAAAGGACTATGAGTGATATATAAGTGGAGTAGATTTGACCTTAACATAAGCCAATTGGTTTTATGTTAGATGGGCTCAACCCCACTTATATGCTCACTCAAGCTATCGAGCCCAGTACTATCCCGACTCATAGATTCTCTACGGTTCTAATATCAGTTTGACTTTAATTGATTGTAATTTATTTTTTTTAGGAATATGAATTTTTTAAGATGCTAGGTTTCGAATACAAAACCTCTCATCTCTACTTTAAAAGGTGTATCAATTGAATTATATCTAATTAGTGATGGTAATGTATTGGTTGAAATGGATTTAATAATGCAAATTGTTTGCGTCAATGTAAATAGGTAATTAATAATTCTCTTTAAGTTTGTCATTTTGTTGTCTATCACAATTTCAAATTCAAAAGTTCAGGTTGATATTTGTGTTTAGCTTTGTCTTCAAAGTATTGATTTAGTTTAATAGCAGAATACATAGGTTACAGATTATATGGGATATAGTCAATTTTATGGGTAGTGTCTATAGTTTTGAAATGCTAAAATATATTTGGACAAATAAAACTAACTTTGATTATGTGTTTTCGCTTGTTTGTTAATATTCTGAATTTTCGTAGCATTTACTTCAAAATAGTATTAGACATGATAGAAAAAAAAAATTCGGGATAATTCTTCAATGAAACGAATCAAAGTTACTTCACAAACTGAGTTCAACTGGGAGAAGTGCATAAAACTACCTACCAGCTACTTAGTTTTATCATCAACAAAATTCAAATGATTAACTCAAATAAGATATCCAAACTAAAATTTTCCATCACAGTTCATTTCAACAGTCCGAGATAAGTTTTTCATTCGCCAATGAAAGATTTTAGGCACTTCCAGATCGCACCTGCATATGAATAACACTTCTGAATAATTCAAACAAGTTGCTCTGTAAAATGTATTGTGTACAACTTCAAATGTAAAAAAAAAAATGTATAAGATGCGTAGCATTTAAGAAGTGGAGTTAGAATCGTGTCAATACTCAATTGAGCAAAGTTGAATTGTGTCAGGGGCTACAATGTAGAAAATTAGAGCGAGAGATAATTGAAATGTTTAGAAATTCTTGATTGATTTTTAATAAATATATTATCACCGAATTGGGCAAGCGGTGACATTTCAGATTGCAAATTCTACAGGTCTCAGCTTGCAATCTCTACTAAAGCAAGTTAAAGTTCCCTCTGTTCTCAATCATACGGAAAAAAGAATAGGGGAAAAGACTTTCAAGCTAAAACTTGCTGTAGTAGTTACCGGCGATGGAGAAAGTCACTGGCAATTGAGAAAGATACCGGCGGACGACGCAGGGCAGAGGGGTGTGACGTTGGATGCATCAGCGGCGGGGCAGAGGTTGCCGTCAGTAGAGGTTATGTGTTGGATTTGTAGAGAATAGACCTGAGCTCGTTTCAACAGGCTGGGCTTGGACACTTGTTTTTTTAAAAAATCGACGTCCGAGCTTGTCAATGCTAGAAGATTTATAAACCGGGCTTAGTTTTTATATAAATACCCAAACCCGGCCCGAGCCCGACCCGACAAATAATTTTATCTATTTATTATATATTTATATATTAAATTTATAATTATTTTGAGATTTTCTATTTTATGCTATTAAATTTGTATAATTAATTACGATAAATGTTATTAAATATTAAAGATTTTAAATAAACAATGCAATTATATTAAAAATTTAACATATTTTAACTTATTTTATATCTTTTCTATTTATTATAATAAAAAAATTTATAACAAAAAAAATATCCATGGCTTGGACCGGGTTTGGGAATGATCTTGTAAGTCCAACCCGAGCTCGAAATTCCAATGTATGAGCTTGAGCTAGGTTTGGATGCAAAAAACCCGCCAAACCCGGTCCACCCAACGATTAGGTTTGAAATTAAGGATTGCAAAAGATAGTTGACGTATTACAATAAATTCAAATTAGTAAATTTATTTTTGAATAATTTTGTATTTGTTTTGGCGGCATAAGCAAAAAGTTTTGGGCGTAATATTATATTCTCATAAGTATCCCTTAGCTTTATGGATATTGAATATAAGGCCTAACAAAAAGGGGCCGGGTATTGGATATGGGGGTAAAAGATGGGCTTGAGAAGAGGCCCATACGGAGACTTAACTCAATTTTGATGCTTGGCTTGTTGTGCAGCTGCAAGACTCACAAATTTTGTTACGCATTTGTTCCCCAAAATAACCATTCATTCTCCTTCATGAATTCCACAAAACCATTTCAACTGATGCTTTTTATGTATATTTTATGGAAATGGCGATCGTGTCTTTTTGGAGGCTTGTTGAAAAACAAAGTAACCATAGCAAAGATCGCTATTGTCTTAGTTTTTATTTAATATTAAATTACTATACAATGTTTAGATTACGATATCATATGATATCAAGGCCCATTAAAAGCTCAAGTAAAACACGCCTTGGTCCAAATACAATATCATCGGCATAGCCATGCGCTGAACCCACATCAGCAATGGCATACAGTCGAAATGCCCTCAGCGCTACTAACCGCGCTCTCGCTGATAATACTTCAGCATAACAACGAGATTCTCTCAGCGCTACCCACCGCGCTCGAGCGGAGATATTATCGGCAAGACCCTTGCTGACCTGGTGCACTTCTCTTTCCACTGTCACATTAAATACAATTCTGACTGGTAGGGACGAACCATTTAATGCTCCGACTTGCTGACCTGGTGCACTTCTCTTTCCATTGTCACATTAAATACAATTCTGACTGGTAGGGACGAACCATTTAATGCTCCGACGGTTGAAAAGACCTTCAAGCGGCTTGCCACCGGTGCACAACTTGCAGGTGGACCCCACAAGCCATCATTTCATAAATCCCTATAAATAGCAAGACAAGGATCTGAAAAGGAGGTAACTGTTACTCTTACAATAGACACTCGTTGCTCTTCCAAAATTGCTAACTTTAGCATCGGAGGGTCTTCGCCGGAACCACTTTCGGCCGGAGACTTGTTTTGCAGGATCCGGGAACATCGAAGATTGGATGATCAATTTCAGGGGATATCAAATTGGTGCGGTGAGCGTGGAGGATAACCCTAAACAATGACTACTCCCCCAAGCAGACCATCGAAATCTTTCACTCCAGGAACGGTTCTATTCTTGGACACACCGAAAGCTGGCTGTAGAGTAGGAATGTTGAACCCAGCCATCACCATCCCGCCGCCATTGACGGAAACTCCAAGCGAGTCGAGGCCGGAGACATGTGGGGAAGGAAGGAAGAAGGCTGCAGAGCAAGACATAGTAGCAATGCTAGTCAAACAGAATGAGCAGCAAAATGTGGCCATGGCTCTTATGCAAAATATAATGAATGAGATGCTGCACTCATGAAGGGAGGAACAAGAACTGCTCAAGGACCTTTGCAAGGAAAGGCAGTCGGATAGGTTGGAGGTGCGACACTCGTCCCGGGGATTTTCCTCCGCAGCAAAATAAAATCGCTCACGTTACACTTACCACCGCTCGCGGACAACGGGGAGAGATGGAACTGCGATGGCTAAAGGAAAGGCGCAAACGAAATCCCAGCGACGGGAAGAGGGAGGATCAAGGGAATCGCTCCCGTATAAAAGAGGCTCCTCATTCAAAGCTTACACAAGGCCGCCTCAGGACAGCGAGGGGAGCTCGGATGGATCCAGGCGGGGGAACTCTCCAGAAACCCAGACAACCAAAGAGGATTTGGAGGCCGTGGTAGCCAGGAAGGTGGAAGCTCTCCTAGCCGAAAGGGGCATGGAAGCTACGACACCTGATGTTGCTAAAACAGAGTCACCCTACAGAGCCCGCATACATAGGGAGAGATTCTCGAAAGGTTTCAAGAAGCCTCGATTACGGGAATACTCCAGAGTGGGAGACCCAACTGCGCACGTTCGTTACTTTCGCCAGTGCATGGAGGTAGCAGACCCCACGGATGCCATGTTGTGCAAATTATTCCCCACCACCCTAGTAGCACCTGCAACCCACTAGTTTGAGAGCCTCAAGCCAGGATCTATAACTAGCTTTGACATGATGGCCAAGAGCTTCGCTCTATACTTCGTCACATCCATCCCGCCCAGTAAGACAATCCAAGACTTGTAGATGGTTCGGCAAGGGGCAGATAAGTCCTTCGCCGACTTTGTGGAAAGGTTCCAGAAAATGGCTCTCGAAATTAGGGATTGCAACATTGACATAGCCTCGGAAGCGTTGGCCCGGAATTGCCGCAGTGCCAATTTGGCGAAAGACATATCCACCGAGAGGCCCAACACCCTGGCAACACTGATGCAGAAGGCCAGGAAGTGGGTGCGTTGGGAAACTCACAAGAGGAACACAAAACAAATCGAAGCCGCAGCGAGGGATGAGCTGGCAAAAGATGAGACTTTGGGAAACGTGAATCGGAGCGCCGACAATCTTATCGCTTGGAGATGCGCAGGCGGGAGGTGGAAGAATTCACCCCTTTCAACGCCAAGAGGAAGGAGGTTCTGATGTGGATCGAAAAGAACGGGGAGGACATCAAATACCCCCCTAAGATGAGATACAAGGGGAGACCGGGATCTTATTACGAATTCCACAAAAGTGAAGGCCACGATAAGAAAGACTGCAAAGAGTTGGCCCGTGAACTTAACAAAAAAGTCGCTGATGGTAGACTGGATCGCTTCCTCTAAAACCTGCCGAGAGATCAGTAGCGGAACAGAAATGGAGGGAGAAACCCTCGCCAGGAACAGCGAGGCTATCAACCGCCTCGTCGAGACGAAGAAGCAGGCTATAGACTGCCTCGCCGAGACACGGATACAGGCTATCAACCACCTCGCCACGATGCCGAGACCCATCGCACGGCCGAAGAACCACCTCCTAAAGGAGTGATACATGTGATTGCGGGAGGAGCTGTTTAGAAAAAGAGGAAGCGAGGAACAGTATTCGATTATGATAATACGAACAGGTCGAGCGAAATGTGCTACTCCTTCGCCCAAGAAAGGAAGCCTCCACCACACAATGATGCTCTAGTGATTAAAATGATGGTGGAGGGATACCAAGTACGCCTCATGCTGGTGGACACGGGCAGCTCGGTTAATGTGATGACAAGGAGGTTGTACGAAGCCATTGGGGGGAACCCTAACCGTCTCGCCATTCACCAGACACCGCTCATTGGCCTAGGGGATCATGCTGTATGTGTATGTGGCTCAGCGAATTTATCTATTGCTTTGGGGGATGACGGCCCAAAGTGGAAAGCGCGGGCCAAATTCCTCATCGTAGATATACTCTTGGCATACAACTTAATCTTGGGTCGGCCACTCATCATCGGCTCCGAAGGGGTTATTAATCTTCGTTATCTAACGCTTCAAATACCCACGCACCATGGAGTAGCCACGACTCGCGGAAATCAATAGACGATAAAGGACACATACCTGATATCCTTAAAGGCTGAGCTCTTATCGGTGGAGGAACCTGATAGGGAGCGGACTGCTGAACCCACGGATGTGATGGTAGCAGTTTTCTTGGAAGACGGGAAGGAGGTCCGCATGTCTGGAGGGCTGAAAGGTGAAGTAAAGGAGGCAATCTTAGTAGTGTTGCGCAACAGGGTTCGGGCTTTCACTTGGACCTCGGCAGATCTGAAAGTTGTAAGCCCTGATGTCGCGAAACATAGGCTGAATGTCCTCCCTCAAGCGAAACCAGTAAAATAAAAGAGAAGGAACCACGCCCCGGAAAGGTAAAAGGCCATAGAGGAAGAAGTCTCTCGCTTGCTCGAGGCCGGACATATCAAGACTATCCGCTATCCTGATTGGATCGCCAACGTAGTGCTGGTCAAGAAATCCAATGGCAAATTCCGTATGTGCGTGGACTTCACGGATCTCAACAAAGCATGCCCTAAAGATAGCTACCCCCTCCCCAACATCGATATGTTAGTGGACGCCACGGCAGGATATGCCATCTATTCCATACTGGACGCGGCATCAGGATATAACCAGATACCTATGGCAAAGGAGGACAAAGAAAAGACATCGTTCATCACCCATGAGGGAATATACTGTTATAATATCATGCCTTTCGGTTTTAAGAACGTGGGAGCCACATATCAGCGAATGGTGAATGAGATCTTTGGCGATATAATTGGGGAAGAAGTAGAGTTGTATGTAGATGATATGATCATCAAAAGTAAGACTGAGGCTAAGCATGCAGCGGACATAGCCAAAGTTTTGACTCTGTTGGAAAAGTACGGGCTAAAGTTAAACCCAGAAAAATGCACCTTCGATGTAACAAGAGGAAAATTCTTAGGGTATCTGGTATCCCAAAGGGGAATAGAAGCCAACCCCTACAAGATAAAAGCAGTGCTTCAGCTCAAAGAACCCCAAAATATCAAGGACGTTCAACGGCTCAATGGTAAGCTCAACGCCTTAGGCCGTTTTATTTCTTATGCAGCACGGTGCTGCATCTCATTCTACAAAACCTTGAAAACGAAGAAGTTTATTTGGGGGGAGGATTGCGCAGCAGCTTTAACCGAGATCAAAACATTTTTGGTCTCCCCTCCTTTGCTGAGCCACCCCGTCACCGGTATGCCACTGTATCTCTACCTTAGCACATCAGAGGAAGTAGTAGAAATGGTGCTCGTCAGAGAGGAGGCGGCGGACCAGTTCCCGGTATATTATGGAAGCCGTGCACTGAAAGGCACTGAAGTAAGGTACGGTCGAATGGAGAAGCTGGCGTTCGCTTTAGTGGTGTCCTCTCAAAAATGGAGCCACTACTTCCAAGCCCACACTATCATAGTGCGAACTGACCTGCCACTCAAGAAGGCACTGCAACGGCCCAAATCATCCGGGCGCTTTACCGATTGGTCTCTCAAACTCACAGAGTTCAACGTACGCTTTGAACCAAGGATGGCAATGAAAGCTCAATCATTAGTAGACTTTGTTCAAGAGGCCCCACCACGAAAGGAGCCACCGGAAGCGTCATGGCGGATGTTCATAGACGGTAGCTCTAACAGCACTGTAGCCGGTATTGGAGTTTACATTGAAGGTCCCCAGGGCCTAAGAATTTGACAGGCTGCTAGGCTGGAATTTAGGGCTTCCAACAACGTGGCGGAGTACTAGGCATTAATCTACGGGCTGGAAATTATCAAGGCCATCAAACCAGACAACATCAAGATATTCAACGACTCCGGGGCTGGTAGTCAAGCAATTCGGCGGGGAGTACAAAGCTAAAAGTGAGATCATGAGACAGTATCTCGCCCGGATCACTTCCCTCATCAAGGAGGTACGTCGCGAGGGAATCGAAATGACTATTACACAGATCCCCAGAGCGTTAAACGCTGAAGCTGACCGACTAGCAAAAGGGGCATCTGCTGAGGAACATGAGATCCTAATCCCCTGTATTCTTTGGCATATAAGTTCCCCCAGCGTGTCAGTAGCAGAGGTATTACAATCGGCGGTGGAAGATGAATGGTTTACCCCATCAACAAGTATTTAGAGCATAACGAACTACCGGCGGATGAGAGCATAGCTCAAAAAATAGTGAGGAAGTCCTTTCGCTATGCGATAATCAGCAGATAACTATACCGGAAATCCATTAGCCACCCATGGCTGAAGTGCGTGGACAGTGTCAACGCCGATTACATATTGCGTGAGGTTCACAAAGGCCTCTGTACCGTGCATGAGAAGAAGGATGTAATGGTCTGGAGGGCGAAGCTGCAAGGCTTCTATTGGCTGACTATGGAGCTAGAAGTCAAAAGAATGGTTCAATCTTGCAAGGCATGCCAATCCTTCGCCAAAACATCATCAGCACCAACCGTGCCGAGATCCATAATACAGGCAGTATGGCCCTTCACCCTCTGGTGGGACCCTTACAAAGGGCGAAGCAGCAGAAGCGTTGAATTATTGTGGCTGTCTATCACTTCACCAAATGGGTAGAGGCTGAACCCCTGTCAGCCATCACGCCGAAGCAGGTCACCTCCTTCTTTACCAAGAACATAACGTCGCCCTTCGGTATCCCGCATACAATCATAGCGGATAATGGGATGCAATTCAATTGTCATGCGTTCAAATGTTTCTGTCAGCGACTAAAGATACGACTCCGCTTCTCCAGCGTTTCCCACCCTCAAACAAATGGCATGACGGAAGTAACTAATAAAACAATCTTAGAGGGAATCAAAATAAGAGATCAGGAGCACGGTTCAGCGTGGCTAGAGGAGCTGAATAACATCATTTGGTTTTACAGAACCACACTCCGAACGGTGAGGGGTGAAACACCTTTCCTCCTCACTTATGGAACAGAGGTGGTAGTCCCGATTAACATTGGTGCGCCCAGTGCGAGAGTGGTAAACTACATCGAAGGGGCTTCAAACGATGATTTGTTAAGAAATAACTTGGATTCATTGGAGGAAAAGCAGGAGGAAGCTCTCATACACATGATGGAATACAAACGGCGCATCGCTCTTATACGCAACAAGAAGATCAAACCTCTGACATTCCAAGAGGGCAAGCTAGTTCGTCGGAACACAAAGGACTCACAAGCAAGAGAAGGGTGGGGAAAGCTCGGCATCAAGTGGGAAGGCCTGTTCAATGTAACAAAATGGATAGGAGGTGGCACCTACAAGTTGTCTACCATTCGGGGAAAAGTTCTGTCCCGCACATGAAACGTAGCATCCCTTTGGAAGTTTTATCCAGGAGCTTGATAAGTAACATCTTATGTATTTATTCATATCTTATGTATTTATTCATAGATTATGTTTTGGAAACTTTCAGGGTAATGAAAAATGCAGCGTTCCATAAACCTCTTCCATTTGAGTGAGCAAATAACCACATTAAATAGCCTGCAGGGTCAGATCAACGAGATTCCCTCGGCGTTATCACGCTTTGAATTAAAGCAAACTTAAACAGCCCGCAGGGTCAGATCAACGAGATCCCCTCGGCGCTATCACTCTTTGAAATTAAAGCAAACTTAAACAGCCTGCAGGGTCAGATCAACGAGATCCCCTCAGTGCTATCACGCTTTGAAATTAAAGCAAACTTAAACAGCCCGTAGGGTTAGATCAACGAGATCCCCTCGACGCTATCACGCTTTGAAATTAAAACAAATTTAAACAGCCCACAGGCTCATATCAACAAGATCCTCTCGACGCTATCACGCTTTAAAATTAAAGCAAACTTAAACAGCCCGCAGGGTCAAATCAACGAGATCCCCTCGGCGCTATCACGCTTTGAAATTAAAGCAAACTTAAACAGCCCACAGGGTCAGATCAACGAGATCCCCTCGGCGCTATCACGCTTTGAAATTAAAGCAAACTTAAATAGCCCGTAGGGTCAGATCAACGAGATCCCCTCGGCGCTATCACGCTTTGAAATTAAAGCAAACTTAAACAGCCCGTAGGGTCAGATCAACGAGATCCCCTCGGTGCTATCACGCTTTGAAATTAAAGCAAACTTAAACTGCCCGTAGGGTCAGATCAACAAGATCCCCTCGGCGCTATCACGCTTTAAAATGAAAGCAAACTTAAACAGCCCGCAGGGTCAGATCAACGAGATCCCCTCGGCGCTATCACGCTTTGAAATTAAAGCAAACTTAAACAGCCCGTAGGGTCAGACCAACGAGATCCCCTCAGCGCTATCACGCTTTGAAATTAAAGCAAACCCACAGGGTCAGATCAACGAGATCCCCTCGGCATTATCACACTGACATTAAAGCGAAGAAAAACCCTCAAGGTCACATCCCCCTGAGTTTTGCTGAATAACATAAAAGCCAAGTCAAGCTATAATTCAGCTAATTTAGCATATGATAAGAAAATAAGGGGAATCTACCTCCCGGTGGCTAATCCAAACAAGGTAACCAACATCATACCTCAATTATCAAAGAGCAGCAAACTAGCAAAAACTAACGGACTATGTATTCAGCAAATAAAATAACCTATCGACAGGCAATAAAGATTCCATTAATAAGGCAAATTATGAGCTCACAACAGCCAAGCCCAATAGCTACAAAAGTTCAAAATTTTGCAAAAGACTACAAAACAGAAAAAGAAACTGCTAGAGGCTATCACGACTAAACTTCCTCCTCATCCGTCACCACGGAGGATATATTGGAATAAGAGGGCTCTGGCGTGGGAGGCCCAAAGATAAGCTCATCTTCTTTCCAGCGGTCGAGGGGCTCATCCGACGGAGCTACTTGGGCAAGGTCGTCAATATCAGCCTCGGGAAACTTAGCACGTACCGCGCAAAGAAAAGCTGTTCGATAGCTAAGATGATCTTCTCGCCAATCTTCACAGGTTTGCTTCACCTTCAGCTTGTACTTGGCTCTGTGACGCTTAAATTTAAGCTAAAGATCTCGCAAGGCCTTGGTCTTCCCTTCGGCGTTAGTCCTCCAATATCCCAAACCCTTCTCTGCGTTCTCCAGATCCTTCTCCACCTTCGCTCTCTCCTCTCCCTCCCTCGCCAACTCAATCCTCAAATCATCTACTAGCACCTTTAGTCTCTTTTCATCAACCTTGACGGCAGATTTAACTTTAGCTAGTGCCACCTCATGCTTCTCCTCCAATGCCCGCATTGTGTTGATCAGCTCCTTTCTCTTACTCTCAGAATATTCCAAGTCCGCAAGAGCCTGAGTCAGCTCTGCGGCTCGTTTCTTGCCTGTCTCCCCCAACCTCCGAGCAGTCTCCTCTAGCTCAGCAAGGGTATCACGCTCTCGTTGTACCTCTTTTAGCTATTTGGCACTGCCTTGGGAGGCGGCATAGGCTGTCTCCACTTGACGCTGTGCCTCAACCAGCGCCTTCGCCACCGGATGAGCAGCAGAAAAAGCCTTCACAGCAAGAACAGGGGAGAGTTAGACAATAATCAACAGCAAAAATAAGTGACGCAGGTATGACCAGCGAACCAATCCCCAAGTACAAGGGAATACTTACAAGCAAAGCCTGCTGCTCAACATAGGTCCCTAGCTCGGCAGGGCCCATAGCGCCGAAGAGCGCGTCTTCACTGGGGAGCTCGTTATAGCGCCCCAGCTCCCCCAAAACCTCCGGCTTCAGCAGCGGCACATCTTCCCCATGGACCTTTCGCCATAACTGCAAAGAAGCCGAGCAATCGGGCGGCGCGGGATAGACCCCAAACCACTCCCCACCACCTCCATCACAGCGATGACCTCGGGGCCCCTGAAGAGTACCACAGCAGCAGACGGACGAGGATCATTCTCCTCCACTGGTTGCCGACGACCGGCGCAATGGACTAAAACATAGGAATCGGGAGAACTTGAAGATATTTTTACTTTATAACAGAAAAAGGAAGGAAACTCACTTAGTAAAAGAGATGAAGGCTTAAAAACAAAAACTCCTCAGATGGTGACGAAGATATTAGAAAGCAAATAAACAGCTCAAAATCTCCGAAAATAAATTCAGGCAAAAGAACAATAGCGGCACACACACCCTAATATATACCGCAAACTGCGCGAAAACTGAAGAGACACACCCATTACTGAAGCATCATCATCATTACTGTCTGAAAACGGCGGATACGAAAAGCCGCGTCAGATCAATAGTCGCAACTCCACGGTACCCTCACAAGACCTTTCAAAAACCCTAAAGGGCCTTCATTTAGGCTCGTTGGGGGGGGGGGACTTCTGATATCAAGGCTCATTAAAAGCTCAAGTAAAACACTCCTTGGTCCAAATACAATATCATTGGCATAGCCACGCGCTGAACCCACATCAGCAATGGCATACAGTCAAAATGCCCTCAGCGCTACTAACCGCGCTCTCGCTGATAATACTTCAGCATAACAACGAGATTCCCTCAGCACTACCCACCACGCTCGAGCGGAGATATCATCGGCAAGACCCTCGCTGACCCGGTGCACTTCTCTTTCCACTGTCACATTAAATACAATTCTGACTGGTAAGGACGAACCATTTAATGCTTCGATGGCTGAAAAGACCTTCAAACGACTTGCCATCGGTGCACACCTTACAGGTGGACCCCACAAGGCATCATTGCACAAATCCCTATAAATAGCAAGACCAGGATCTGAAAAGGAGGTAACTGTTACTCTTACAATAGACACTCGTCGCTCCTCTAAAATCGCTAACTTTAGCATCGGAGGGTCTTCACCGGAACCACTTCCGGCCGGAGACTTGTTTTGCAGGATACGAGAACATCGAAGATTGGGCAATCACTTTCGAGGGACATCATCATATTAAAATTTATTTGATACAATATATTATGTCTGTACTTTGCCACCGTGTTATACTATTGTGTATATATGGATTACTAACCGCACAAATTCAGTTTCAAGTAACAAGATTTTTGATAATGGTTAGTTCGGTTTCTGATCATTTTTATGTCTAGTAGTTGATATACTTGAAATGATGATTTTGTTTTGTACATTTAAAATAGATAAAATCACGCAAATTTAATAAAAAAATTACCACGCAGAAAACTGTTTAATTATTTTTAGAAAAATACTTGGAAATTCAAAATTATCGAATAATAATTTAATGTACATGAAATATTAAATTCGAAAGACAGACTTTATGCCAAAAAATTTGTATACCTGGACATGAAATCTACTTTTAGCGGGAAGAAATCAATATCTTTTTCACCGCTATTAATTTGATACAGTAAAGTTTTTCTTTTTTTTTTTTTTAGAAATAAATACAAGTAAAGGAATGTTAGTTTATTTTAGATAATAAAAATAACATAACGTGAAAACACATGCATTATGTGGTTTGGATTAATTCTTTATTAAGAGTGTGTTATGGTGACTTAGTTATATATATATATATATATATATATATATATATATATATATATATATATATATATATATATATATATATATATATATATATATATAT